>JANHFX010021369.1:0-151054 GCA_027560015.1 Chloroceryle amazona | reverse complement strand
GGAGTGGGAATGTCCCATCCCTGCGGAGCCGGCTCTGCGCGGCCACGTGGAGGCTGCGAGCGTGGGGGAAAGACGCTCTCCCCGTTTGGCACAGGCTGCTGCCAAAAGGGAAGGGCAAACGGGGCGTGTGGGAAGGGGTGAGCTTCGGTGGGGTGTCTGTGAAGGGCCCTTGTAGTATTTTGCCGTATTTGTTGGGAGGCAGTGTGAGGATCGCGGGTGATGAGCAAGCGACGCGATTAAATCTTGTCAAAATTCCGTTTGGGCTGTAACCTGCACATAACCTTAAAGATAACAGGATCAGGAGATTTTGTCACTGGCTGCAGTGTACCGTACACAGAAATGAGTGAAAGGAGTTCGGGAATTAATTTCTCGTCTGTTTCAACAGCTTATGCTGCATCTTCGGAAACAAACATTGAAACTCTGGAATAAAATTACCTTTAAAATCTTTCCTTATCTTTGTCTTTTTTGGAGGGCTTCTGTAGAAGTGCTCATACCTGCTAGCTCTGAACTGCCGCCCAGTTGCTTGAGTGAGAAGCCATGCTTCATGGCACGCTAAACACCACGTGTCTTTAACAATTGTGTTGTGTTTGTTCATCGGTTTGTGGGGGTTTGTTTGGTTGTTTGTGTTTTGTTTTTAAGATAGAATATCACAAGAATATTAAGGGAACCTGTGATGCCCGAAGCCTTGATGGGCAGCATTGAGAAGTGCACACTGGAAGGGCTGGTTAGCGTTCAGAAATGCGGGAGCCGTTGCCATGTAGTTAATAGCAGTAGTCCTGGGTAGTCCATTCGGGTGGTGGTAGCTGACAGAATGACGTCAACATTGAGCAGTACAAACCCAGTATCGTCTTGGGATAAAATTTTAACATTTAGTCCTTAAGATTCTGTCTTCACAGGGAATGCACTCGGATTTTCTTTCACCTAAGAATGGGCTTTAACTTCAGATTGAGGGAAGAGGCATTCTGTGTGACTGGTGAGGCACACCACTCCAAAGCAAGGATTGAGTTCTTAATGGTTTCTTCTTAGGCTGGTATCACCATGTGAGTAAGTCCTGTGGTTCTCTAGAACACGAAGACCAGCGTCACTGTGCTAACTAGATTCTGGTTCTAAAATAACCTCAAGTAGAATTGGCGGTGTTGTCCCGCAGTGCTTCTTTTTAAACTGCTTCCAACACTTCTGTGACAAAATAGAGCAGCCATGCGGTCTGTTTCTGAAAGAGAGGGCCTGTGCACACTGAATTAATCGTGTATGTGTCCTCAGACGTGGTGGCAATTCCGTATGGGAGTGTGCTGTAGTGTCCCCATGGAGGGGGCATGTGGAAGGATGCTACATAGTTGCCTGTCTACAATAAGCAACATGAAAGGAGATTCTGGCTATGTAAAAACATTCACCAAAGCTATGAGGTTTGTTTTAATTAATACTCCTCTTTCATCTAGGTCCCTGTGCTTTCCAGATTGGTTTAAATAAAAAACAGGTACTGAGTTTGGAGAAAGCAGCCAGTTGGTCATAAAATGGGCAGTTATAAAAAGGTGGTGGTTTATAGTGGCATGGATGTGCTTAGAGGCTCGTCTGCCTTAACATTGTTTCTCCCGTTAAAAAAACCCACAGTGAAATTGGATCAGCATCTGGGTAATCCAGGCACCCTGCATAAAGTTAAATTCATGTGAAAAAGCACAGATCCTGGTGCTGACCTTCATCTGCTACAGTGCTTACAATCCCTCCTTTCTAGATCACAAACAAGATTTGGGTGACGTAACAATACCGTCTTGCAGCGTTCTAGTGGCCAGTGTTGAGTGCTTATGCTGCTTAGGCTTTGTGTCGTAGTAAACCAGTCCTTTCGAGGACTCACTAGGAAACCCCTGCACAATAACAAACTTCTTGTGTCATTTAACTTACAAGATAAACGTATGCATGTGGAGAAATCAATATATCCAACCTGCCGTAGATTTCCTTGGTGGCCTTCCCTGTAATTCAAGCAGCTGTAATAAAGATACTTAATATTTTTTCTGCAAAGCAATGGCTGATTAAAGTAGAAAGAAACTTTTAAGTAGTGCCCAGACCACGTGGACTTAAAGCTTGGTTGTACATTTTGAGTTGTTTGCTTTGGCCGTCCGGTTTTCACATGACCTGCTTATGACTGTGCCTGTTGCAATGGCTGTTACCCCCATCTCTCTCACGGTTTTTACAGAAGTGAAAGTTTATTTGCAGTGTTTGATGGGCACTTGGTAACTCCATGATGAGATAAATGAATCTGGGTTTGGAAACAGTTACATGTTTTCATCAGATGGAATTACACAAGCTACTTAAAAGCTCCATGAAAGTTTTCCTAAGTGGTCCTTAACTGTAGTGAAACTTAGTGGAAAGATGATGGCATCTTTACAGATTATCCCACAGAATCAGGGATGCACAGGCACAACTCTTGTGTGTCAACAATGAAAATGGTACCAGAGAAAGAAATCCTCATTCCATTCTCTTCACCGTCTGACTGTCCATTGTCAGAACCCTTGCTATTTTATAGCGTGCTTTCAGAATTGTTAAATGAATGTCCTGACTTTTAACAACTTACTGGCAGTGCAAGTTTCAAAGGAAAACTCACAGTCCTTCTGTTTTTTGTGCAGGTACGCTGTTCACAGAATTGAGCTTACAGTGCAAGGAGGGTTCTGTGAATACTAAGAATTTATCTCTTCTGGGAAGCAATTTCTGTTCTAATGTGAAGCAAATCAGTGTAACTTTCTGTTTTTCTGTGGGACACAATGTAGAGAGCAATTATTTGAAACAATTTTATCATCCGAAAAGTATTCATCTTTGGGGGTGGGTTACTTGAAGTTATTTTAATTGGGAACTAGTAATTGCAGTTTGATGGTAAGAGGCCTGCAGTAACACCTGATGCAGAATGAATTTAGACTGGTTTAGGTCATTCTTCAATGGCAACTGTGATGTTATTTGACATACACCTAATAAAGCCTGGTAAGGAAATGTGTGCCTATTAGGCAAATTAAAACAATTGTATTTTTTCCCAAGTTTCAAAAACTGATTGAAATGGTGGAAACCATGTTATAATCTAAAGGAAAGAAAGGTATGCACTGCACCAGTCCACCTATTCACATTATTTTGTGTTACTGCATCAGTGCTGTTTTGCCATTTTTTTTGATGCAATAGAAACCTGAGGAGTAAAGAAGTTGGAAAATAGTTGCTTGAAGCCTCTTGTGTTTTGTTACCTCTTGTGATAATCCAATCCCTGTACAGGTTTTAATAGAAAGAAAGCTGGAAGCCAGCATGAAAGACTGGGAGGATGATAGTTTGATGTCGATCTCAAAAGTTTCTGAGAAGAAGGGATGTTGAAATTGTATATAGGTTGTTGTACCCATGCTGGGGGACATGATTCATTACACTGGAAATGTTCTCATTTTCTAGGTATCACATTGCGCTGCCTCATCCTCTGTCTTTCCATTTTCTGACTTGTCTGTTGCTGCAGAGGAGGAATGACTCAGCTGTTGTCTTTTCTCTCAGCTTTTGATGACCTAGGATCTTCATTCTCATCTAGCTGTCACCTTTTCTATAGCTTGCTGCTTTCCAAAGCAGTAGGATGAGCATGAAGAAAATCTGCTGCTTTTACTAAAGCAAGTCAGACTGCTATTAAAATGGATGGACCTATCCGAGAGTTTTTTGTTGTCGGTTGGAGAGCCTGGACATCGGTTGTATTTGCCAATTAGTGCTGCTCTGTGAACAGCGTAAACAGAGTGAGAAATACTCCTGAACAGATCTCGAACGGCAACAAAAGTAACCCAGCAAGCTGTGGATCAGTTTGCTTGTGTTGATTAGAAAGTTTTGGCAGTGAGAATTAATAAAAGCAATCTCCAGGTTTGTTGGGGGGAGTTTGTTGGGTTTGGGGTTTTTTTTGTTTATTTGGGTGTGGTGTTTGGCTTTTTTTGTGTTTTACTTTGAGCAGTCTGAAGAGAAATTTCATTTTCACTTGCATGGAATATATTTGTGGTTTTCTGATTAAGTTTGCTATAGAAGCCTACCTCTGTTTCTCCTGTGTTGACAGTCACATCATCTCTGTATTAATCAAGGATGTACAAAAGGTGGAATATGAGCTAGAGAGCAGTTAGAGCTCTCTAACTTCTGAACTGTTCAGAGGTACAGAAAATTGTCTTCTGTAAGCTTTCGATTTATTGCTCAAATGACAGACTTAAATTTGAAAGCATTGATATTAGGTAGCTAAACTGATCTAGAATTGAGATTGTCTGCATAATACTGGAAGTTAATTAATAACTATGTTCCTGGTTGCCATTCATTAATCAAATGAAGTCCTGTCGAGGTTATTCCTGTGGTTAATCTTTTTGTAAGATAAAATGCACATGTGAGATACAAGGCTCTTTAGGTTAAGAATGTACCAAGAAGTTTTATGCAAGATTGCAGGATTTGCATAAAGTTATAAATGTACCCAACAGCTACTTTGTGCAGCACTTTCTGTGTGTAGGGTATGAAAGCTTGAGAAATAATTGCCAAGCAATCACAGCTCCCAGTAAGGACCACTGTAATAAAACATGAGTTCTGGACAGCTGCTGTCATGAAGCTTATATATAAAGATCCCTATCTCAAGATTACCTGACTTGTACAACATTTGTAAAGGGATCTTTGTGCATTTTTTTTTTAACAGCTGCAGTGTGATGATTATTAATGGGCAAAAATAATACCTGAGTTTTGAAGGATAGCTGTAATTTGTCCAATCACCAGCTGTAAATCAATGATATCTATAAACAGTTCCTCTTTTAACCAAGCAAACTGCTGATAATCGTGTGTAGCCGTATTTAGGTTGGAGTATCAAAGCAAAACAAAGGAAAAATATGTTATCTCCAAGGTAGTCTCCTCGACTAATCGTTGTTACTCAATCTGATTCTTGATGTGGTTTTTTTTACATCTTTCTTTATATTGATTTGCATTTTAAGTAGAACCGAGTAGCACTGTATCCCAGCATGACTGGTTCTAAGGCTGTTCCTGGTAGTAACCATATGTCATTTGTCCAACTGCAAGTTGAGTTGAACTTACCTTGCAAAGTTAGTAATACCACAGCCGAGTGTTTCCTACAGGGGAGAAAAATGAGCAGGTATCTACCTTAAGCCTGACTCTTATTTTCCCCTGTAGGCACTATTTCATTCATGCCATACACAGAGCAGTCCAGAAGAGCTGCTTTACTGTCAAGTGACTCTGTTCTAACTGATGATTATGTTACTTCTCAAGGCTCTGCGTAATTTCTGTAATTTGTTCCTGTAAAGAAAGACCTCTTTTCACCAGGGCTCCCCCAGCTTGATAATACTCTCACTCCATGAAATGCAGACCTCATTTAGGCTGTATTAATTGGCTAATTTTGTCTGCAGCACATAGAAGCATTTTATTTATTGCTGACCCGAATGTCTGTGTGTAGAAGACAGCACCTCAGCCTACAAGTACAATTCTAAATTGTTCTAGCTTAGAGGAAAACTTAAGAAATGTATTACTTGGCTGTGGTCCAAATAATGTGGTAACCTTGCAGTGCTGCATTTTTATGCTAAAACCAAAATATTCCTGCTTATTTGATGCCAAAGGATGCGTAAACAGGATAGACATTGATTCCTGTTCTGAACCGCGTGTTGAGGCAGTTGCCCGGCAGTATTGTACGATGTTGCTTTCAAGACTAGTAAATATATAGTAGTTGCAGCAGGATGTATATGCAAAATTCAGCTTTTTATTGTAATATGCACATAGCTTATTCTTACTGCTTGTAATATATTCTAGATTTATATTTTATTTGCATGTTATTGGAGAAAACCAGCTTAAACTTCCTCCCATGCAAAAAAACCTGCTTTTTGCATACAGTTACTGCCTTTGTTCTACAGGTAAGGGATTGAGTTCTGTGAAAAGTGTAGTCTAAATTTATGTATCTGTGTCTTGCAGAGTAAGGGTCAGAGTCCTAGCAGAAGTTCAGTTTTGGTGGCTTTGGGCAGAAATTCTTGTGCTGGCTTTTGCTAACTGTATATATATGTTCAGTAGTAGGGAGAGGAACAGGAGGGGTTTTATGCTGACTCTTAAAAGAACAGATTAAGATGAGGTGCTTTAATCAGAATGCAGCAACTATAGCAAATTACTGTGACTCACTTCTGTTTTCTTTGTGTCAAACGTTATGGTTCAAATTAATTGCAATAAACAGTCATACAAGGTGATGTAAAAATACTTTCACTGTCTTTGAAGACTGTACTTCATCTTGTATTCCCCATGGAACTGCTGTTTTGTCAGTGCTAATGACTGCATCTGTCTAATCAAAGGGCCTATTATTAGGGTGGTTTTTAACCTTTGATGCATAGGAACACCTGTCATAGTATAATTCCAGTATAGTTTAGTCCAAGAATCCCTTAAAAATGTATGAATTTAATATTGTAATGTGGGGTTTGTTTTTCTTTTTGTGAGCAAAATCAAATGGTGTTTTGGAATAAGACCATGTACTGTTGTTGAGTTCTTCAAACAGCAATAAAATTGAAAAAGACAAATTGTCACTTCTTTAGGGAAAATTTTTAAAGCTTCTAGAAATGATTTACTCTGATTTTCTTATTGTAGCTTAATTAGTAACAATCAGTAAAGAATGGGGACACGAAAGATGGAGGATTGATTACATTTTCTAAACAAAATGTTCTCAAAGTGAAGCGATGAGAGGAGTACATTTTTTTTCAAATAAAAGGAATGGTTTTAACATTTTGGTTTTCCTGAATTTTTGTCCATATCTTAGCAAATATGTTACACAGTAGTTCCAGTCAGGGGTCAAATGATAGTAAAATACTGAAATGATACCTCACATGCTCTGCTGTTTTCTAATCTGTACATGCAGTTAAGGTTTGCTTCGGTTTTACTTTTCTTGACAATAAGCAAAGCAAGATCCTTAATATTTCTACCTCACAGTCCTATTACCAGAAATACACTTTTAAAACATTACCTTTACATGACAAAAGTTAAAGCTGAATCTAGAAAGCACATGTAGCTTAATCAGAAATGCATAAATAGTGAACTTAGTTTATTAGACAGGATTTCTTTTTTTTTTAGGATTTTGCTTATGTGTTGTGCTTTGCTTTGAGGATACAGTTACATTGGCCAGAGACAAGATAGATATATCCTTAGCCTTGCCAAATGTCTAAAAAAAGGTATTTCAACCTTTATTATTCAGGTCTCAGGTTATGAGATTCCCCCTGTATTGAAAAGCTCTCTGATCAAGGACTGTGGTATAGCATTAGCTAGATATGGATGCCAGATTCGAGTGCCAAATAGCCAACCTATTTATTGAAGTATTTCAGCTACTTAACCTGGCAATGAGGTGTCCTGCTAGGAGTCAACGTGTTATTGTAGTGATTAGATGCCATAAAAACTTAAATGACTTTGAAGAGGATCAGAGGATTCACAAGAAACTCTTGTGCGTCTCAAAATAAGAACAATAAAGCCTCAGACTCTTTCAACAGCACACAGATGTTTAGTTGTCTTCAGCTGTGGTTAAGTGGATTTAAAAGTTTGTTTGTTCTCAGAATTAAAATCTCATACTGTTTGTTTAATGATATTCTAAACTAAACTATTTTAGATGTTAAAAGTAAGTTTGGAGGTGTAGATGGACTCTAACTGTCTCTCCTGGTAGATTCGAATCTTGCTGATCAGTATCAGTTTGATAGATTTCTGTCAGTCAACCCTGGTGGTTAAGCCATCTTCTGCCACAAGCCTGTTTTGTAGTCCATTGCTTAGCTAAACATGTAATTTGAAATACTTTATTTTTTAATTGGCTTGATTTTGCAGAAAAGATGTGCACCCCGTATCACATTTACTTTGGGTGGCTTTAATGCAACCATGGTCAAGTATTTTGTAATACGACTGTGATGGGCTCAGCAAGCTCTGGAAGGGGTTGATGTACTGTCAGATACTGTACCAAAAGGGGAAGGAAAGGAAGGAAGGAAGGGAGATATTTAAGAAAGAAAAATGTTGATTCCACTATCTGTGGAATAGTAAAGCATTTATTACAGACACTCCAGTCTGTGAATCCTTCATATTTCTGAAGTTAAACCTGTGAAATAATGGTCACAACTGACGACCCTTTGATTTTAGAGTCCAGTTTTCATTTGGTTTCAGCTGTCAGTGTCAGACCATAAAACATCTTTCTCAGAGAAATATAACAACACATAATTTCAGTGGTAGGCTGCCAAACAATTTCTTTTTCAAAAAGAGGAAAAAAATACAAATATTCTACTTCACCATTTGCAGAACGTGCCTCTTGATTAGTCAGGATGGTCTTGTTCTTTCAAAACACCGGATTTTTTTTCTAACTGTTTCTTGTATGACAGGAAATATTTTAAATTTTAATACAGGGAAAATCACAAGAACTTGGTTCATCTGCTTATTAACTAAAATGTCGTGGCTTCTGTTCTGGTCTTACTTGGAGTGTGATGGAAGTTCAACATTTGGGTTCAGCTGGGCATTTTCTTGGTGGGTCTGCCTGTTGAAATCTAGCCAACTATTTTATTTTTATTTTACGTGTCAGACTGCTTAAGTGTTACTTCTGAATCTGCCCAAACAGCTTTACGAACTCTCTTTGTCTCCTGCAGTTATTGGCTAGAGGTAGCTTTGGGAGCCCTCTAACTCATGATCTGCTTGGTTCCAGTAGCTTCCCGTTGTCTCCCTAAGAGAAGAGTAGAAACTCACACGGTTTGTAGCCTGACAGAATGCATTGAATGGCATGTTATCAAAGTGTGTGACAGTGGTTGATTAATTACATTTCCCATTTAATAATACAGATTGGAATCATTGGTATATGTTGCCAAGTAAAAAATTTCCAATGTCTGAATTCTAGAAATGAACCTTAATAATCAGAGTCCACCAGGCACTAATTTGGCACAGCACACGTAAAAGAAACATGTCTTGCTCCCATTTTCCAATGGACTTTATACCTCATAGAGTTTTGCAAAGTATTTTTTTAAAAAGTGAGTGATGTCATCAACTTAGTAGAAGGACATCATTCCTTTTTGGATTGTAGCTGTGATGGAGGGCTTTTTATTGCAGTACTGTGGGAATTAAACACATCAAAGATGTGCCTTTAATGCCTTTAACAAACTAAGTATTTTAACCCAACACAAGGATGAAATAGCTATAGTGGTTTAAGTTACAGGGAGACTAAACATACTGCAACTGTTTTTAACACTTTATTGCAAAAATTAATATATTCTATGTTCAAGGAAAGGTTGGATAAATTATTCTCAAATGTCTTTCAATAGGAAATTTGTCCACTGCTCTTTTTTTCAGTGTTTTGAAGTACATTTTGGGTTGGCCAGTTTTTTATTTGTACTATACCCAAAATAGTTAGGCTGCAGATCAACCAAATCTGTAAGCTGGCGTTGCCACTAAAAGCAAGGTTGATCTTTTTTGTTTGAACTGTGGTGTTTGTACAGCTGCACGGTGAACCAGATAGGAAAAGTAATCTGTCTTGGAAATAATCTTTTTGTCTTTTTCTAGGTGATTTTTCAGCAAAATACAGCTGCACGGTGAACAGCAAACAAACGTGCTGGTTATACAAAAATGGTTTTGTGGGACTGGGAATGAATGACAGAAGCAGTGAGGGAGGATAGGACTGCTTTAAATCTTAAAATACTAAAAAGATTAAAATATTTGTTAAACATCAGCCATAGTTCTAAAAAAACACAATTGCTTATTCTCACTAAAAAAAATAAACTAAAATGCAGGTGTAAGTGGTTCATCTTTTCAAGTATTTAATTCTTAAAAGCCTTGGTATCTTAAAAATACCTAACTGAACAGTAGAGTATTAGCCCAAAATCAAAGCAGCTTCCTTAACGATTTTGTGCACTAATAGATGTTTTACAGACTACATACAGTTTATGTATGGAAAACTTAATTATTGGTAAGCAGAACTCATACTTACAGAACTTGCAGGTGTTTGGATATTTGCTACTCTCTTGAGCCCTGAGAAGGATTCTGTACTTGGCAATTTCTTATAAATAACAGTCCTTTTCAAGAAGGCAGTCCACAGGTTTTTTTGTTTCCATTAAAAAAAAAAAAAGATGTCCTTTTCTGGATTACTGACCTAGGAGACTGCTACTGTGTTAGTTTAGGATCATTTTCTAGTATGCTTGGGGTCTGGCACTTCAAATACTTCACATTTCAGATTTTAGGAGAGTTTTCATGGTGTGCTCAGTTATGCACAAATGCTGTCTGTACTATTTAAGTCTTATCTGGCATTAACTTAGCAAATATGGCTTGGATCAATTAGTTAATGGCCTGTTCTTACAGAGTGCCCCTCCTACCGGGCTCTAGAATTTCAAATGAATGAGTTTTACTTAAACCCACAAACCTGTTTCACTGAAATTGAAGAGGGAGGAAAATACAGGAGATGGGTGAGAACTAAAGTTAGAAATTGTTAACTGTAACTTTTTAGATCTGTAGCATGTTTTCCTGTTTGTGTATCTAGAAGTTAACGTCAGCTAAGACTGAGAAAAAGAGATTTCTTTAATTAAATGCTTTTATGGTTGACTTTCAGTAAGAGCAATATATTAATTTCACATTAATAACTAAAAGAAAAAATCTTAAAAACGTGCGTTAGATTATTGGACTTTATATTCTGGTATTTGTTAAAAAAATGAAATTTAGGAAATACAGAGGAGGTTCATTTGCATTTTCAGATTCCAGCCTTTTTTTGCTGGAGTGAAAGTGGTAGGGGTCTGCGGGCATCTCCTGCGTGTATGTTGGACTAAATATCCACAATGTAAGAAAGAAATCAGTTTTCAGGAATTATAAGAAAAAAAAAACCTGTTTCTGTAGTCAGTAGCTGTATTTCAGGAAGTATTTTTCCTGTCTTTAAAAACTTACCATTTCTCACCAAGCTGTTAGTTTAAGCAGTTTTTAATAGAAATTAATTCTCTAAGTGCTTAACTTTTCACTGCTGAACAAAGAGAATATCTTAGTTCTGTAAGAAAGTTGCTTTGTCTTTATTTTTAACACCTTTTCTCTTTCTCAGTTCTCTCTTACCTTCGCCGAAGCATTTGTTTAATATTTTTGTTTGATGTGACACTTGTGCTGCCCGTGCAGGCACTTTACTAACTGTGGCATTCAGGATGAGTAACTGCTTAGAGGAGTCAAAGGTATTTTTCAAAGATCTCTTCTGCAGATAGGAAAAAAAAAAGGCTGAACGTTCTTCCAAGAAAGCAAGGAAAGAAAAAAAGTGAGAGGAAGTAAACTAACTCGGGAAGGATAGGAAAGTGATAAATCCAGTGCATTTATGTTACAGATATTTAAGGGTATTAATATTGTTGGGAGCAGGCAGGAAAAAGCGAGGGGGAAGAAAGTTGGGCACTTGAAATATTGTTGTTAGCTTTGTACACTAACAAAAAATGCTCTAGTTTGTGAGGTCCAAACACTGAAATGACCAATGTGACTTTCTGCTGAGTTTGAGTTTTGTATGAGTACTTTATTTGAATGAATGCCTGTTGTTTTGAGTAAAGCTTATCTATTGAACTACCTCTCCAGTTTCAGTGAAGCTGCTGGTGATAAACTAAAATGCTCCACAAAATCATGTTCCTATTACAGGCTTTAAATGAAGTCTTCTCAAAAATAAAATGCTATGAAAGAACAGTTGAAATAGAAGCACTGTGGAGACTTTTCATGGATTCAAGGGCAACCGAATAGAAAAGCCTGTAAAAAACCCCCACCATCTTTCATCAGAGGTGCATTTAGTTTTATAGATGAAACACCAAAGCAGACAATGGTTTACCATAAAGATATTGTGAGTTTTCCATACAGAAAAGATAACTCTTCACTGATGTACTGCTCGGGTACTTTGACCTTAAGTTTCCGATCCTGAGCCCGTGTATGTGCATTTACTGTATGCATTTAGAAGGAAGGATTTTCTGGCACTGATGAAGGAGAAAGGGGAGGGGATGCATCTGGCAGTCCCGCGTGCGATTTCTGGAATGTCGCTTGCTCTGGCAGAACTATTTCTTCTATCCACTGTAAATTTACATGTCATTCTAACTCTGCAGCTTTGCTTAGGGTGGAGTTGCCCTGCCACCTGAGTGCGTCCTGAAAGACTTGTCTCCTTCTTGTTTGCAGTTTGGCAAAATGCAGTAGGTGCTGTTATTTCCAGCTCTGGCCTACAGGCGCTGTAGTTTCTTACTCAACATATGATAGCCAGGAGATGTTTTCCTGCCTGAGTCCCTACTGGGTGCCCAACCATCACTGAGCTCTGGAGGGAAGGAGCAGGGGGCTGGAGGGAATCAAATGAGCAAAGGCTGACAGTAGGAATAGGCAGAATCTTTTTCACCTCTGGTGTAGCCTTGTCCTGAGGCTGCCCTTCCATACTCTTTTGAAGGGATTTGAGAGCCTTAATGTTGTCTATTGAGATCAGCTATTTACAGTTCTTCTGTGAAACATATAAACTGAAACATACAGAGTCTGGACTTGAGCTTTCGGGTATTTTACACATACAAATACTGCCAGGTATACACCTAGAGAATGACGAAGCTCATTTTAAAAGAAACAAATAATCAACTCTTAACAGTTGTTCTGTTTGAGACCTTTTATGATGACATTTGTTTTGTAAGGATCTTTGTTCTGTAACAAGAACTACAATAGAAGATACAGAAGATTGTATAATAGAAAGTTAAGAACACTGTGCTAGGATTATTACTATTTAAACTGAGAATAGTGAGACATCTAATTGATTTCAAAATGGGTTTGATAATGCTCAGCTCCTGCGTTTCAGCAATGAACCACGATGGTAGTTTACAAGCGATTTTAACTGTTAGGCCAAGGTTCCATGCAAAGCTCAACACCACAATTAGGTATGCATGACTGAAGTTTCAAAGTAGTGCATTGGTAGTATTGTACGAGGCAGTCACATGAAAAAGATCATGAGGTTGTGAAAAGGATTATGATCATGCTTTGATCATGAATTTCCTGGTAGAGATATTTTACTCTGCATTGTGCTTGCTTATATGAGAGTAATCTGACTTTGCTTGTTCTGGTTGTATTTCCATTCTGTGGCAAAGGAGGGGGAAAAAGGTATCTTACACACAAAAGTAGTATCCTTTGAGTAACTGAACTTTACTTACACTTGAGATGCTGTTTGCAGTACTGAGAAACTGAATGAAAAAAGATCCTGAACAATTTGCTAGAGCATTACAGAGCAGTGCGTGTTCTTACCTGCTGCTGCCGGCTTCAATGCAACCATATGTAAATTCAGCGTTCTCCCAGGGCTTCCATTTCTCTTGCATGTACCTTAACTGCTTATTCCAGATCCCGAACCTGCTCTTCACATTAAGTAACATTGTTGTAAATCCTCAGTTGATGAAAATCAGCACATTCTTATAGAAATGTGGAGCTCTGTTCGTCTGTCACCAGCTATACTCCTGGTCCAGTACCTTTACTTTCTGCCTGAATGTTTCTGCTTCCTGGGATGATGTAAGTCACAGAGCCCAGGTTCTCAGCCTGTGTGAGAAAGAGCACGTGTTCTTTAGTTAAAGGTTATGGAATGAGTTTTCAGACAATCATACAATCTGAGGGTTGACTCAGTCCAGTGATTCTTGGATAAAGATTTGCAACCTGTTTCTTTCTGCTCCACCAGTAACAATTCTGTACTTATCTGTTTCCTTGAAGGAGAATGGAAGAAGCTTCTGGAAGGTGCTTTGAGATGCTGTTCATGTTTCTGTAGTTATCCCAGTGATGTATCTGTAAAAACATTAAGGATGCCTTACATAGGGTCCATGAGTGAAAAAGACTATATGAAAATAATATCTTAGTAAATTTGGGGGATGAACTCATCATACTAAATTACATGAAACGGCTTGTCACAGCCCTTCAATCAGTAACTGGAAAGTAGGTGATTGAACTAGAGACAATCTGCGGTCAGTCCAGACTGACGATTGAAAAGAAAGCAGGGTGGATGGAGCTCTGTCCTTACCCTTAGTCTTATGTGTCCTTACCCTGTCACCAGTCTTATGTGTAAAAACCCTACTCCTTCTGTTTTAGTCACCTTTTAAGCTGTCCAAAATAGCAATTCAACTGTTCAGATCGAGTGGGAAGCTCTGTGCTTCTTTCTCTTTGTGGTCTACTCCCTTGTGGATAGGAGGGTTTGAATATCTCCTACATGGATCTAGCAGAACTGTTGTAAATGTTACATATTTTATTTGGCTTGGTATCGGGGAGAACAAATTAAGTGGTGCTAGAAAATCCTTGCAGTGTTTAAAAAGACTTGTTTTTTAAGAGCTATTTTAGAGGTTATTCTCTACCCAAAAGAAGCCATAAAGTACAGTTCTTGTCTTATCTTTAGCTTTCTATCTTGATAACATTTTTACTTAAACTCATTTGTTTGTTTTCTTAAGTGTTTCTCATGTAACTATTCTGGGTTTGAATGTATATTCACCAGCAGATGCAAACAAAATAAAACCATCATATCTTGTAAAATAATGAATTGTTTTCAACTCTGAACACTTCTGCAGTGTCCTCTTCATTAGCTGATGTTGAATAGTAAGCTTCTTACATTTAATAGTAATTTGAAAACCTCAAATTGGTAATCCAACTAGGGAGTTACGCGGTGTGTGTGTCTAGTGGAAGTACTTCAGCAGCACATACCAAATCAAATGACGTGTGGGTTTTCAACTGTATGACCTGCCTGTCATCTCCATACATACAAAAGTAGAGTATTGCTATTTTTAAATAATCATTATTCTTTTTATCTTGTGTTTTAACAATATTTTCTATATTATGTGTTATCATAAGCATAGATGCCTCTGAAAATACACACAAATGTCCTGTTACAATCACGTAAATGCTGATCTGTTTCTTGTTACTCTCTCTCTAAGTATGGTATGTAAGACTGCATCTCTGAAATACATAGAGCCTGCATCACTCCTCAGTAAGAAAAGCACATTAATACAATTTCTGCAGTAAAAATACTGCAACTGTTATTCTGTTAACACCAATATTTAAAAATATATGAATCATTCAATGGGTAAAAATAAATACCAAACTGACACTCGCATAGTACAAATGCTGAGACTGCTTTTGCACCTAAGCACTTCCCCTTGTTTTTCTCGTAGGAAACAGAGATGAAGGTACACATGCACACAAAATTTTGCATCATTTGTTTGCTGACATTTATCTTTCATCAGTGCAATCATTGCCATGAAGAAGGACGTGACCATGGTCCCAAAGAGAAACCTGAACACAACCATAATGACTATCAGATCTCAAATGAGTCATACTTCCAGAATGGAGGAACAGAATCTATGCCAAGTAAACTTTCAACGTTGGAAGCTGAAAATGAACAAAAATACTATATTGAAAAGATTTTTGATCGTTACGGTGAAAATGGAAGATTATCTTTTTTTGGCCTGGAAAAACTGTTAATAAGTCTTGGTTTAGGAGAGGTAAAAGTAGTGATGATAAATCATGACAATATTGGCCATGACCATGTATCTCACTTGTATGCTTTAGAAGTGCAGGAAGGAAAGCATTCTCACTCTCATAACCATCCTCATAGCCACTCAGATTCAGAAAATCAAACCACGATTGCTACGGCTGCCAAGAGAAATCATAAATGTGACCCTGAGAGAGATGCAGTAGCGGCATCAGTAAAAGATGATCGCAGACACGTTCATGACCAGCTTCGCCATCACCATCACCACCACCCTCGTCTACATCGTCATGATCATGGTAATGGCACACACCATTCTCGTAATGATTCGCTCAGTCATAGTGAACACGGAGAACAGAGCCATGAACCTTCGACAGAGACAAACACAACTCAGGATCAGCCAGAAAGAAAACAGCGGAAACAAAAGAAAAAGCAAAAGAAGAACATTGAGACTTCAGGAAATGCTACGCGGGATTATGTCTCAGATCATGATTCACGTGGTCAGTATGAGCACAACTGTGTTCATAAACATGATCATGCACATGATGCATCTCACTTCCATGTACAGTACCACGAGCACAATAGCGATAGTTCTACAAGTCATGGACATCAGGATTCCAGTTTAGGTAATGAGGATGGACACCACCATACCAGCAACCGAGAGGCACCTCATAAGCAGATTAGTGTAAGAAAACACGCTCTTATTTCAGCACGTAGTCATAAGGATCATAATGAAGATGAACGGGCTCGTGAAGAGGTGAGTATGAAATGGAGAACCGGTAGGTTGACTTTTGCTGTTGTTCCATAATGACTCAAGGTGCATACACACAACACAGAAGCGTATTTGTGACTGTTGTGTGATACAGGAAGCAGAATGGAAGTGCCACTCTGGTCATCACCATACTTCAGAGTCTGTTACTTCATGGGGTTTCTTTTCTGTCTGCCCATGACCCATCTTTTCTTGGAGATCTATCTTCTTGCCTACTTATCTGTATAAGGGAGATCTGTAAAGCTTTCTGAGATCCTTTGCTTACAGGTGGGTTTTTTTCCCTTCCCTGGCAGTATTCAGAAATACTTCCACACACCTTTTTTGGTCTTCTTTATGAATGTAAAATCATTAACGTTTTTGGAAACTGCACAGAAACACTTTCCTAAAAGAAACACCTGGATCTTTTCAGCATACTTCTAATTTCTTTGTCTTGAGAGACTGTGAAGCAATGTAGATGTAGCTTCCGTTGCACCATGCTCAGTGTAAGCTCTTCCATTTTTCCACTCAGCATCATCACTTCTGCCAGGACCATAAGTACTCTTTCCCACCTCTATTACAGTTAACTACAGAAGCAGGACACTTTGATATTACGGTTTTAAACTAGAAGTCGGGATAGGAAAGGATGGAGTGAGTGCTGGATTAAAAAGTGATACTGAATTACTGAAAAAAGAAAAGTGATAGCAATAAAAAAATGAGACTCCAAAGACAAGAGGTTGATAGGTAAAGAGAAGTGTTAGAAAACCTGTCTTGGATTTATGTTCTTCTGCTCCTTTCCTGTTGCTTTCTTCATTGTTCTATATAATGGTAAAGAATAGGGAAGCTCATTTTCATTGAGTTTGTAGTACAGATGTTTTTACTGTTTCTTTCCCCTCCTAAACCACTTAAGGTCAGCTTAGATGTGTTTTAGCACCGGTGGAATGTTGTGGGCCAGAGTTTCGATTCTCTCTTTGTGTTCTCAAGTCATACACTAAACTTTCCATAACTGTAGCTCTTGGTGAAATAGTTGCCTTCCTAATTAATTTGTTTGTCCATTTTGCTTGCAGTGCTTAAATGTTACCCAGCTGCTACGGTACTATGGTCTGGAAGCCAGCTCTCCAATATCTCCTGAGTTGTTTATATACATGTGTCCTGCTCTGCTGTACCAGATTGAGCGAAGGCTTTGCATTGTACATTATGATGAGCTTGAAGACTTTATAAAAAGTAAAAATGCATCAATTGAGAATAAAGATAAAACAGGTGCATCAGGTACGTATGTTAACATCTAACGCCTTCCAAATTATCTTGTGTCGTAAATACTGACTTCAAAGTTTGAGATGTCATGCAGCTTGCCATTGAGTGTAGAGTAAAGGAATGATTGAAATTTAACATGTTTATTAGAAGGAATTTGAGGCAGCATGCTCCTTTAAGTCAGGAGACTTAGCATCCTGTTTGGTGGTATAATAGCTTCTCCTAGGTAACCATGGCTTAGGGAGGCATACCTGGTTTACCCTTTTGCATTGTTTCCATTATTATCCTTTTATCCTTTTTCATTATTTTCACTTTTTGTTTTATGTTTGCTTATGTTTATTTCTTATTTTGTCTTCTATCCTTGAGACCTAGCACCCTGTTACTTGCCCTCTGGCCCAGCCATTTTGACCTGCATTCTACCCACATTATCTTTAGACAAAGCTGAACTCTTTTTAGTAGGAACAGAGGCAGGGTACAGAACCTTTGGAGACAGAATGACCTCCAGGGATGAGCAGGTCCACCCACAGTTTGGATTTCTTCCATCATTTAAAGCATGTCTGTTTTTTCCTGGGGTGACTGGGGTGGTCCATACATATATCTCGAAGATGGAAAGTTGCAGTGTCACTTTGGCACAGATGTTCTTAATACATTTGACCTGGACAGCACCTTCACCGCAGTTCGTTCACTGCAAAATACGATTTCAGGAGTTACCCTTTTGATTTTCTACCAGTGATGAAAATTTGTAGAATTGACATCAGAATTTTTTTGTGAACCTAAGACATACAAACACTTAGGGAAAATACTAGAGCATTTAAATTGCCATCTCTGACATTTCCCTCGTCAGACTTCCAGTCTCAGTTACTCTCTACTCCTCCTCCTTAAGCATGTGAGAAGTATTCAATCAAAATCCTCTGGTGGCAGTTTGGATTTTTTTTGGCTGTGTGTTCCTTGAGTACAAACCACTAGACAATCTTTTCTTGTTACTATAGTTCTAAGCTAAAAATATTTTTACTATTTTTAAAGCAGTTACTTTAAGGGCAGCATCCTTTATTGTGGGTGATCTCATAACTGTTCTACTTTCAAAATGCATGTTTATTACTGCTACTTTTCATAAGTTACAGATGTAACACTACAACACTAAAAAGCCTTGGGTACAATGTCCATGTTTTGAAAACAAAATTATTGGTGATTGTGAATATTTATTATTGAATTAGTACATAGATGCTTATTAGTATTGTTAGGAATAAATCTCAAAGTAACCACATTCTCATAGATATTAATAACTCTTGGAAAGAGTGCGTTGCTGGTCATCTTTCTTAACAATGCTGGAGTCGTTCAAATAATTACCTTGTAATACAGAAATCTCCTAGAGTGACACAGCTACTGTCTTGTTAACTGGTCAACGATTGCTGCGAACCAAACCTACTAAGTGTTTCATGGGGCAGGAAATTGTTTTGGGGAGTAGAAGAGTTGACCCAATGTTGTTGGGTGAAGAGTTGTTCCCAATGGGATTGCTAGAGTAGCTCTAAGCATTCGCTGCCAGATAAAATGTTGAAACCGTGTACAACAGAGTCATGTTGCACATGCTTTGAACCAGTTTAATTAGGAAGTTTCTACAGATGAGTGCTTCGCTTTGAAAGAATGCATTTTCTCTGTAATGAGTAAGGGAGTTGATGAATAACTCAGCTTGAAGACCTTTAACATTTGAAGAGAATTTGCAAAATTAGTGAGGCATATTGTGAGCATTTAACGTGTGATATCTTGAGTATAAATAACACATTTGCCTGTGAATTGTACAAAATTGCTTCTTAACTTATTGATCTGGCTCTGAAAACAAACAGTAACCTCTAAAACCTGTCAACTCGATTAGAATGTTAAATCCTTCTTAATAACAACTTCCTGTACACTGTTGTATTAACTGCAGTAAGACTTCAGGTCATGTAATAATGTCGTTTTCCCTCTTGAGTAAGGAAGTGAATCACAAAATAAGAAATCTTAACTGGTATACAGGGCTTGTGGGAGATGTAGGACAAGCATCAGTCACAGAGTAACTTAAGCAGCAGGCTGTAGGAGTCTATTAAAATTAAAATGAAAATGTGTGCTTACCCAAGCTGATGTAAACATTTGTAGATAGAAATACTTGCCAAAATCAAGAGGATGCCAACATTTTTAAACACTAGCTTTCTGGGGTGTTTTTTAGCTTTAATTAAAGCTTTCAACAAAGCTCAATAGACCGGTGCAGCTTCTACGGATTGATCTGAACCTGGAAGGTTTCCTTGAGTTCTGATAATGCAGTATTCTAAAGCAAAGGAATTTAGCTGATGACCAAAAAACTTATGAAGCCGTATTGGGTTTTCTTCCCATAGCTTACAAATAGTTCTGTAACATCTGCTAATGGAGGATTTTCGAGGGCATATAGATACAGCCAAGCTTTCACAGTGTACCTCTTGGAAGAGGTGACGTTGTTATCACCGAAGGCTCCTAAACAACTTAAAAGGAAGCGTGCACCCTACAATTGAATCAGGCCAGTAGAAGTGATAGAAGCAAGGAGCAATATTTTAAAGCTGGCAATCAGTTAGAGCGGTTGTTTAAAAGTATTTCAGATCACATCGATCCTGCAAATCTGCCTGTGCAGATGCCTGTGTTCTCTGGAGCTTCCCCATGCCCTGAACCCAGGAGGGCTTTGCTTCAGTGGCGCCTTTCTGTTAGCTGGCTTTCTTGTTGAAGCTTGCAGATAGCAAACCATTCTCAGCCTTCCAAGGAGCCTACCTTGCTACTCTTTTAGCCTGTTTTCATTTCCAGACGGCTGACCAACTCCAGCACAAGCAGCTGCCTTCTGTATGCTACCCACTGTTTGAGCAGAGGTCCCTTACTGAAGAAACTGTTCGATCACCACCCTCTTGGCTTTTTCCATAGACATATTTTATAACCCAGTGCGGAATAACTACACCTCATCGACCAAACTTTATACAGTATTACACACCAAGATCTTTTATAGCTAAAGAGCTCTTGCAGTTTTTATGATATTGCATATTAGTTGCAATTCCATAATAGTTTAGTGGTTTGAACAGTACAGTTCGACAAAGTCTCGTGCCAAAATTTTGTCACAAGTCTTTCATAGTAGCCCTTTTTGTGGAAGAAGTGTTTGTCCATATATGTACCTGTGGGGTCATGCACATCTTCGGGATACTATAGATTTTTACCTCGACTTGACTGCAACCTCTTGCTGATAGGCTTAAATCAAGTAACATTTTAAAGAGTTTAAATAGAGCAAGAAGCTGGCGACTGAGATCTTTGAGATGCACAGATTTCATGTTCTAATTCCTATGTGCCTCATCTCAGTCATGGTGCCATGTTTAGATACTGTGTCCTTCGTAAAAGTATGTAAGCCCTTCTGAGGTGCGCTTGCCAAATCCATGGTCTGATACATGAAACTTAAGTCAGTTTGCATAATCTCTGTTCCATTTTTCTCCATGTAAGGCTGTTGGTCATCTAACCTGGCACTTAACATCCTAATGCCTGTGTCCAGATTGGAGATCCAATGTCCTGCCAAATGGCTGTGTAATTTTTACTTGGGCTACTTGTGCATGCCTGCCCGGCACAGTGTTGAATTACAGGTCCATGTATGCTGCTTCTTTGAGCAGAGCCTGCTAATCCAGAGTACATGACTGAAGTGCTCTGGGGATGAATCAAAGCTGTGCAGTGGCCGTGTTTTGGCCGACAGGTCCTGCTTTCACTGTAGACCTACTTTTGTATTCCCATTTTCCAGCCTCTGTTCTTCAGTTCCTCAGGCTTGGGCTTTTCACCACCTCTCCCTTCCTCTCGGTGTTAATGTGCATTTCAGTGTATGCCACATATTTTCTGAAGCTTTTTCCAGTCAGTTTCTCCTGGTGAATTTGCTCTTAAACTCTTTGAATTGGATCGTTTACTTTCCTGCATTCTTGTGGAATGACAGCTACAGACTTTGTTAGGAATTATATCCCAAAATAAAACAAAACCAGCAGATGTTGTAAGTGTCGGTGTTGAACCAGACCGGGCCTGCAGCACTACCAGTTCTAGCAGCAAAGTCTTGTAACAGAGAGGAGAAAAAAAAAACACAACAGTTTTTAATTCTTAGTCTCAGACTTGAAAAAGTAGGAGAGAAAACATTAGGGTGAGATGCTGTCTTCAAGAGCCATGTTTCTTTGTTTATGGGATCTCTTTCTTCAGTAATTCCTTCTTTGCCATGTAACACGGAAATTTGCACATCTTCCCTAATTAACAGGATTATGTTGAGCATACCATATCCCATTATCATTTTTCTTCTAATGACAGTAATGTAGAGGTTCCCAGAAAAAATAAATACTGGGGTTTATTGGTAGCAAGTTGGTTTCAACTCTTCAAGCTCTTGGAGGAACTTCAAAATCAAATGCTGTATCTCAAAGGTTGAGTCTTTCTTACTTGTTATAAATAAAAACTTATGTGTCAAAGCACCAGGTGAAAAGAATGGTGCCTAACTGATGATGTTACTTCAACAAGGAGGAGGAATTCCAATAAAAATTTGCATCAGAATCATGTTAAAACCATGTTAAATATAAATTGCTGCTCATAGACCCCTAGTAAGTTAAGTAGTGGAGATGTTTTTGCTGCAGCATGCCTGGAAATTAGAATCAGGAAAGATTGCTGAGCTCTTTTTAGCTGATTGTCTTCTGATGTCTTTCACTATATTGTACTGTAGTGTGAATAAACCTGTGTATTTTTTGGCGTGGACTTCAGCACTGCCGTCAGGCTTTTCAGCACCTTTAGAATGAACAATTAATTACACAGCTTAGGGTAAAGGAAAGTCACCTTCTTAAGAGACAGCCGAAAGTCATTTATCAGTCTTACAAGTTTTACAAGTATTGTTCTGATAACCTTTCTGTATTCATTTCTTCCCACAGCCTGGTTTTGTGGTATCATCTCTATCACCGTCATTAGCCTGCTTTCCTTGCTAGGTGTGATCTTGATTCCCATCATTAATCAATGGTGCTTCAAATTTCTTCTAACTTTCTTGGTAGCTCTGGCTGTAGGAACAATGAGTGGAGATGCACTACTCCATCTGTTGCCACATGTAAGTATTCTTTCCTTACCTTTTATTCTTAACTGTAACTGAATATATAATTTTCAAATAAATGTTTGACAAGTGTCAACAAGTAGATGTTCCCTGATGCATGGAGTTTGACTTGACTACGGCTGGACATTCTGAAACAGTGCCTGAGACTTTCTGTTAACAAAAAGAACGGAAATGTGTGCTTCTTAACAAACAAAAGAGTAGCTGTGTTTTTGCAGTTTAACATTTTAAACCACCAAAAGGATATTCTAAATTTAGCCATATGACTGTCTCTTGTCTACTGATACTTGCGTATCAATACCACCTAAAAGTGATTCAGGGGGATTAACCTTCCTGGTTGACAGCTTTAGGGGAGAAAGTAACCGCTTAGCTCGCACAATCAAGAAGTTGTCCAAGTTGCTGAGCAGGTAAGCAGTTTTTAATTGGTTTGGCATACTGTAATTCTTAGAAAGGGGAGGTGTTTTCTGAAATTTTGTTACCTTCAATCTTTAGCAAAAAGACTAACATTTGCATGCCTTTCTCTGCGTACATTTCAATACCAATTATTGGTCTTCTGACTTTTTTTTTTGAAAGTGTATATTTCAGATCAGAATTAAGGTTGCAATTGAATGTAATAGTTTAAAAACATCCTGTGGTGTGGTTACTAACGAGAGTACAGGAATGATAATTCCCTGTATCATTTCTGAGTGTTAGTCCTAAAAGCTTTTTAGCATTGTGGCAGTCTCATCTTCAGCATTGTGACAGAAAAAAGCTGAAGATAGATTATCTCCCACTCCTTCCCTAAAAATTTCACAGAGGAATCTTATTGTTCTTGATTAGGGTAATGAATAGTCTAATGAAAAATTTCTATGGTAAAATGTGTTTTCATTAAAACAAAACAAAAACAACAGACAACAGCAACCAAAAAAAACCCAACCAACCAAACCCAACCAAACAAACCACAAAACCCCACAACCCAAATTTTCAAGTCTTTTTATGCTCCTTTTCTTGCAAGGTTATCTATTTTCTCATCTGAGCTCAGCGCCATTTCGGTCTCCGGATTGCACAAGGTCATGGTGTGCTATTATTTTCTCTCCTGATAGTCACATGGAGGCCACAACCACAGTCACCACCATGGCCAAGGTCATATTCATGAGCACAAGCGTTCTCATCGGCATGCCCACGGACACGGAGTACGGACAGAAGGCTTTCTAGAAGAAAATGATCCGGTGCTGAAAGGCCTTGTGGCACTTGGAGGCATTTATGTTTTATTCATCATTGAACATTGCATAAGAATGTACAAGCATTATAATAAACAAAAGGTATGCACTAAAATTGCATGCTATTTTAAAATACATTAACCGAAGTTATCTTCCAAGTGTTGAGGACTTGCCTGTGTGAACATGACCGAGTGCTGCTAATCTGCATTCTGTTTGATTTTATGGGAGGAAACCCTGTTGTGAAAGATGGTGCTTTTCTTAACAGGGTGGTTTTGGAAGACAGAGTAGAAACCTGATGGGGGAGGCCGCAGCTTTTCGGCCAGCTGTATTTGGAGGTAGATCTCAGTAAAAGAGTTTACAGCTTTCTCTAAAGCGCTGTGAATTTTGCAAAAATTTGAAAAGTGGAGTGGAGGGAAGAACTGGTAACAGAGGCGGACAATTTACAGGAAATTGAACTGTATACTGTTAGCAAAGGGTGCCAGAACAATGGAGGTAGTCACTTTTTCTACAGGAGAAAATGCTAAAATTAGCAGACCTCCTGCCTTCTAGAAATTGCCAGCCAAATTTTAACTTGTTTCCCTGAACACGATTGAATTTTTGGGGCTGGGAGTGTCCTTCCTGTGTTCATCATGGAGGTGTAAAAGGCAAGAGAGTACTTCAGGAGGAGTGTGACAGCAGGCAGAAATTCAAGCCACCAAAGATCTGTATAACTTCAACTGTCAATCATAGAATGGCAGGGGTTGGAAGGGACCTAGAAAGATCATCGAGTCCAACCCCTCTGCCGGAGCAGGGTCACCCAGATCAAGTCACACAGGAACACGTCCAGGTGGGTTTGGAACCTCTCCAGAGATGGAGACTCCACAACCCCCCTGGGCAGCCTGTTGCTGGCTCTGTCACCCTCACAGAGAAAAAGTTTTTCCTCTGTTTACCCTAAAGCTCTTGTGTTCCACCTTACTCCCATACTTACTTACTCAGCATAAATACACTTCTAACTTTTGCCTCCATCATTCAGCTTTGAGGAGAAAATGACTGGTGAAACTATAACTGCTTCTCCCAAAGTGAGTGTGGAAAATTTTCAAGTTCTGTGTTTTGATGCCTCAGCTGTGAAGGCAGGAAAGGATGTTCTGTGTCAGAGGAGGCATCTCGTAGATCTTCCCATAAAGAGAGAAAAACAGTCACTTTGGGCATATCTTCTTTGAGATCAGTTAAATAATTAACTCCCCTCGGCTGCTTTGGCAAATCTGTCTTCTCTGTTGGATGGGCTGCAGCTGGGAAATTGAAATTAGCAAGATTTCTTTAAGGAAAATAAAAGGAAGTTTTAGAAGTATTAAAAAAAAAAAAGAACAAGAGAGAGGAGTTGCTGTTGCTGCACGCTTGCTTTCTTGAACAAAATAAGCAGATATAATAATTCTGCATCCATGTGTTTCTGGGCTGTCAGAGCAGTCCTTGCCATAAAAATTTGTGGTCGGCAGAATTTCCACTGGGATAGATGTTGCTGCTGAGCCTTGAAAAGATTAACATCCTGTAGTCACATACTTCTGATAGACATATTAAGAGAGAGTAACTTAGTCTGTTTTGAAGAGATTTCTGGGCAACATTTCGTTTTCTTTTAATTCCATTCATGTCCTTTTCCAAACCAGATGTTATCTGTTTCCTCTTGCAGAGTAAGCAGAAATGGTGCAAGAAGAAACAGACTGAAGAATCACCAATTGGAAGGAAACTTTCTGATCACAAATTAAATAATAGACCAGATGCTGACTGGCTTCAGCTCAAACCCCTTGCAGGTAGGCATTTATTTTCAGAGTTTTCTCTGATTATGAGATTCAAAGAGATGGCATGTACCCTCTTGTACAGTTTTGCTGCTATTATGCAAATCACTGTTAATAAGATTTAATAGGCTTTCCCTATTAAATCTTTTAAAATTTTGTTTTCCTTAGATCTGAGAGCACTCTGAACACTTCCTACTATACCATATAAATGGTTCTCAGACTTCTGAAGCAGTCAGGTTTTGGGTGTCTGTGGTTCTCTGGGGCTTTTTTTGTTTGGTTTTGGGGTGTTTTATGGTTAAGCTGTGCCTAACTAGCTCAGCCCTGGCAAAAAATGAACACACACAACCTGAACAGGGATATCTGCTTCACTTTGAAGATTCCAGCCTCTGACCAATTACAGTTTGGCCGAGAAGGCTAAACAAAATTATTTCCATAAACACAGCTGAGGATTCTGAATATTCTGCCAGCATCCAAATCAACTTTTCCATGCTGTTCCTTCGTGACAGTTTGAATGCTCACAGGGGATGTACCCAGAAGGAATGCCCTATCACCCTTCCTGAAGGGGTGAGGGAAGGGCTTTGCCTCATAACCTTCTCTTGCTGTTCCCTGCATGGCTGCTGAGTCCATTGGATGATGAAGAATTCATAGGCTATGCCTAGACAAAGGAATGGTTTGTGGAAGGGACTGTTAGCCCTGTAGCCTGCTCCATTCAAACAACTTAACATGGCATTTGGGACGTTCACACAGAATGTAGAAAGACTTTCAGCTGTGAGGATGGTGTTATGTATATTTGAAATGTCTTAATTTCCTTTTAGCTGAAGATCAGAGGAATTTTGCTTAATAACACAGAGTATGTACTGTATGTTGTACTTGTATGTGCACGAGTGAAAACCTGGGGCACTGACAGATTTTTTTTTTCCTGAATGTTGACAACAAAGTTACTAGATTGGGATGTGCTAAAGTACTTTTTTTTTTCTTTTCTTTTTCAAAGCAGTTAAATTCTTAGCAGCAGTAGTTGCTTTATATAAGAATTAATATCATCTCTCTCCCAACTGGCTGCAATGTAGGAGCAGACGACTCAGTTTTGTCTGAAGATCGACTCAATGAAACTGAACTGACTGATTTAGATGGGCAGCTGGAATCCCCTCCCAAAACCTTCTTGTCTGTAGAAGAGGACAACAACATGCACCATTCTCACAACGATGTCTCACGCACTGCTCAAGAACACGAGCTTCATGATTCAGAGTACGACAGCCACGGCGAAGATAAAATGATAGCTAGAAAACACAGTCACCACTGGCATCACAAACATTCCCATCATTCCCATGGCCACTGTCATTCTGGAAAAGACCTGAAAGATACTGGGATAGCTAATATTGCTTGGATGGTAATTATGGGAGATGGCATTCACAACTTTAGTGATGGCTTAGCAATCGGTAAGCAAAAGCACTGAGTATTTCTCGACAGTTTCCTCTTACTTTTCGTAATTTTAGTAATATTTTGCTTAACAGTGATTCCAGGTAAGATTCCCACTTAGCTCCTGTGGTTACTGGCATCGTCTAATCCCCTTCAGAGCAGAGATTAAAAGGCCATCAGTTGTAATAGCCTTCTCTTTAATATTTTGTGACCATTTCCACCAAGATTACCATACTGATAGTGGCAGTAGCAATCTCTGCCAAATAAAGATACATGCAGACAGTTCTCATCAGTTGTGGAGCACGTGAAATGCACATTTGCTGTTTAGATCTCAGGATTTGCCTCCAAATAATAAGTAAATGCCTTCAGTCTTATTTCTAATTCTATTTATTTATAATAATGCTACTATTTCTACTATTATTACTAGAAATAATTATGCCATACTTGTAAATAATAAATGTACTATGAGTCAGGCTATTGAAATAATAATTTCTAAAAAGTACTACTTAGGATAATTTCATTTTTGTTTGAGCAAAGTATTGGTTTGGCTTATGGTCAGTATAGGTTTATTTCTAGCCAAATATAGAAGGAATTGAAGTACCAAACAGATTTTATTAGATTCATTAAATCAACTTTTATTGACATAAACCTCTAAATTTGATTTGGACTGGGAAACACATTAATTTGAATTTATTTCATACAAGCCAAAATGGTGCTGAGAGTACTGAAGTGCATACTTCTAATTTTTTACTAAGGCAGCTGCTAAGAGCACACAGGGTTCTGAACTACTAGCAGATACCAGTAGAAAGAATATACCTGTTTTGAAGGATGGGGGATAAGCTACTTACTAGGCTCTGGAGCTAAAAAGGGAATCTGGCACAGTTTCTCCACTCTTCTCCAAACACTTTCTCAAGTAATTAAACTCCATAAAAATTAACTTTTGCTTCATTCTCATATGAAACAGGCAAGACCTTTAGACAGTGGCTTCTAAGGCTAAAAAGGATCACTACGCCATCTGTTGAGAACTTCACTGTAATGAAACTCCCTTTCTAAATAGTCCTGTGTCAAGCCCACACAGCTTATTCTTTGGTGAAACGTAGATTTCAGAAAAGCGTGGTCATCTTTTTAATACATCAGGTTACGAGGAATTCAGAGGAAAGTAAAATTTCCTCTCTGTCTTCAGATTGTGTCTTTCTACTTTATTTTGCCTGTTTTACTGCTCACTGCAGGCGCTTCTTGTGCTCGTCTCTGATACAGTACAGAAATTTAACACCAGTTTTCCCATCTCAGAATTATTTAAGGTATGAACTTGCAGCTGATTGAATTAAATGAGCTTACACAGAAGTTCCTGAAGAGGTTTCTGCAGATGTTTTTGTCATTATTTCGCCGGTCTGGCTTATTAGCATTGCTGATGTACATTCTACAAACAAGCGTAAAGGAAATGGAGAGGTTACAGGTTAAATACTACCCTGGGTATCCAAGCTGGAAAGGAGGGCACTAGACTGTTGTTCATGTGCCTTCTTAGCTGCCCCGATGTACTTGAGAGCTCCTGGAAATGTAAAAGTGGTGCTATTTGTTAGCCTGTTGCCTTTATGTCCCTGCTTTCCTCTGCTGTGTTCTCCTCACCTAGGATCTGTCTTTCAGATAAATGTGAGTAGTAATGTAGGCAGGGGTAATGCATATCCAGGATACCTCCAGTATTTTCAGTTGATATATAGAGGGGACACAGACAGGATGGAGAGATATTGGAGCGTGCATTCTAACAGACAGGAATGTCTCTGGAAAGGATGTTAATTCAATTCTTGTATTGAAAATCGTAAAATACCACTTTAATTTATATTTTTTTCTTTTCTCTAGGAGCAGCTTTTAGTGCTGGACTGACAGGAGGAATTAGTACATCTATAGCAGTATTTTGTCATGAGCTTCCCCATGAATTAGGTAACTAATAATTCTATAGGCTCAATGTGTTCAGATTCTTGATCTGTACAAAATACTTACCTGTTGTGATACCCGATAAGCATAATGCAATGCTGATGGTGCAAGGGTGGCCGGAACTTCAGAGAGGAATGGGGCAATGCTGCCTCGGAGTCCACAGGGAGAACATTAGTACAGGATTATGGTGGCAGGTATCTGGTTAGAGCAGTTCAGAGAAGCTTTTGAAGATGTTTTTGAAATGTCCTTAGGAGCATACAGTTTACATTTTGTAGCGAGAGTGTCACACTGCTCCATGTGGTGTTGTCTTCCACTATGTTAAGTTACATAAGTAAACATAAGTTTATGTAAACAAATCTCTTTGTAGAGATCTTCAGAAGATGCTTTGTACCAGTTTTTGCTGAGTCCAGTAGGAGTGGATGACTACTCGGGGTAAAGCCCGTAGGCATTGCTGCCAGTGCCATTGATTCTTTCCTCTAATTGAAGCATTCTAACCGTGATGAAAGCTGTTGGCATAGAATCACAGAATGTTGGAGGTTGGAATGGACCTCCGAAGATCGAGTCCAACCCCCCTGCCAGAGCAGGACCAAAACTAGGGCAGACCACTGAGAAGTGCATCCAGGCAGGTCTTGAAAGTCTCTAGAGAAGGAGACTCCACAGCCTCTCCGGGGAGTCTGTTCCAGTGCTCTGTGACCCTCACAGGAAATAAGTTCTTCCTCACGTTGAGGTGGAACTCCCCGTGCTCCAGCTTGAATCCATTGCCCCTCGTCCTGTCACAGCACACACTGCATGAAACTTTTGTGCATCTCAAGATTTACAAAAGAGCAGCTAGAGAGAGGAGTTGTCTTCCTTTTTGCCACTAATGTGAAATTGTGCTGTGTTAAGCTGTGCACGTACTCACAGCTAGCTTGCTTGATCATAGAATCATAGCAATGTCTGGGTTGGAAGGGACCTCCAGAGGTCATCTGGACCAACCCCCCTGCTGAGAGCAGGGACATCCTCAACTGGAGCAGACTGCTCAGAGCTCTGTTAGCCCCACCTTGAATATCTCCAGGAATGGGGCCTCAACCACCTCCCTGGGCAGCCTGTTCCAGTGCTCCACCACCCTCATGGTAAAGAACTTCCTCCTTACATCCAATCTAAATCCACTCCTTTCTAATTTAAACCCATTGCCCCTCGTCCTTTCCCTCCAGGCCTTTTCAAACCGGCCCTCTCCAGGTGTTTTGTCAGCTCTCTTCAGGTACTGGAAGGTGGCTATTAGGTCTCCCCTGAGCCTTCTCCAGACTGAACAATCCCAGCTCCCTCAGCCTGTCCTTGCAGGAGAGGTGCTCCAGCTCCCTGATAATCCTTGTGGCCTCCTCTGGACCCACTCCATCAAGTCCATGTCCTTCCTGTGCTGAGGACTCCAGAGCTGGATGCAGAGCTCCAGGTGAGGTCTGACCAGAGCAGAGTAGAGGAGCAGAATCCCCTCTCTCGATCTGCTGGCCACACTTCTTTTGATGCAGCCCAGGATGCAATTGGCCTTCTGGGCTGCAAGCACCCGCTGGCTGCTCATGTCCAGCTTCTCCTCCACCAGCACCCCCAAGTCCTTTTCTGTAGGGCTGCTCTCTGTCACCTCCTCCCCCAGCCTGGACTGACAGTGGGGATTGGTCTGGGGAAGTGGAGATGGTGAGATTCTGGCTCTGAATGGCCAATAGTCAGGTAAAACAAGTACTTCAAAAACCCTTAGAGGTGGTGAGGGGAAGTGTTTTCCACAGGCAGGTGCTACGTGTAAGGTAAGTAGTGGGCACAAATGGAACTAGCAGAGCAGATGTTCATGGTTTGACAGCAGTGCTGTATGTACAGCGTCTGCAGTATATAAAGGATTGCGGTATATATTGGTGTGCTTATAGCTATCAGGATAACATGATTAACCTTGTACAAGAAATTAGTCATTCACTGCACATATTTTGTTTTGATTTGAGATTTTGATTCTACCTCAAGCAATTAATTTCTAGCATATCTGATGTTAGAAGCTTGTATTAATAGCTGTTACGACTGTGTATCGTCTTCCACTCCCCATATTCACGAGAGGTCAGTTTGAAGGGAGTAAAACTACCAAAGCTGATCACAAGGTGAACATTTAGATGAACCTTTATAGACTGTCTGCCTCTGTCAGCAATTTTAACAGAGTTATCCTGAATTCAAAACAGGTCAGCCAGGCACATCTTAAGCCAGAAGGCTGATTCAGCATGGATGTGCTGAATGTAACTCTTCCTTTTCCTCGTGCTGTATTTCTCAAAGCCATTGTCACCTTCTGTAGGACTAATGCCTTGTTACCCTCCTCTTGAATTTGCAGAGTGAGGTGTAAACACCAAGGGCAGTTTTCAGCAGTATTGATCAAAATGTGCAGATGTATTTAGACTCCTATGTTTACCTCTAACCGTGAATCACCGTTACCTTTCCAACAGTCAGAATGATGAACAGGAACCTTTAACTCATATTTTAATCAAGGGATCGCTTCACACAAATACTGTTCTTCTGAGAGTTGCCATATCCTGTTGCCCAGTCCTCCTTTGAGCCGCTGTAGCAGCATTTTCACTTCGGCAATGCCTTGAGTTGGTGGGATACCAAATGTAGGCTCACTTATCTACTTAGCTTTCCTGAGAAGCACTGGCACTAAACCCCTGCGTTCTGTCTCCATTGTAGGTGACTTTGCTGTGCTTCTTAAAGCGGGTATGACAGTAAAGCAAGCTATCGTGTACAACCTCCTGTCTGCCATGATGGCTTACATAGGGATGCTGATAGGCACAGCGGTGGGGCAGTATGCTAACAACATCACCCTGTGGATCTTCGCGATCACAGCGGGCATGTTCCTCTACGTGGCGCTGGTTGACATGGTAAGATTGTTAAGATTCTGTTCCATTTTGGCATTCTGTGCATAAAACCCGGGGCTTGAAATAGCACCTACAACAGAACTGACTTTTGTTAAAATGCTTAAACTATCTGTAGTCAGTAGGTGGCTGTTTCTGTTCCACAACTGTTTAAAATGTTGCAGATACTTTGGGTGGTGTAGTGATGGCCATAGTTGCTTGCTTGCTTGGGTTTCTGCTTCTGGAGTCTGCCAGAGTCTCCTGTTAGACTATAAAAAGTACAAGGGGGACGGGAAAGACACACTTCTCACTAACGAACTAATAAAAAGAATAACTTCCTAGCGCTAAAAATAGGATGATTCTCTGGTTTTGTGGGTGGGACATTAGATACTGGATTGCAATCCAGTATTTAAAATTGTTCTTCACTAGAGTGTAATCTTCATATATTTGAAGGTGTAGAACCTGTTCCTGTTTGTGGTGTGACAGTCTGGCAAGCTTAGTCGAACCCTTCGCGTGAGCAAGCTGGTAACACGCAGCTCTTGGGGTGATTGGCTTTAGAAAAAAATGTGGTGGGAAAAATGCACCTGCTTCAAGAACATATAGGTACATCATGTTTAGTGTGTGGACGCTGTAGGTCCAGCTCCCTCAGGCAGTAATGCACTTGTGCACATGGTATCAGCCCACATTCGATCCCGACTTCACTCCTGAGTGGTTTCAGAGCTGCCCTTAAGCCAGCTCTTCTCACTTCTTGTCTTTCCCTTGCCCAGTCATGATGCGATCCGTTTTTGGCTTGGGGGTGTTTTGTAAAGCTCTTTCTGCTTCAGTATACTGAGAAAGGAAGTGTCACTCCCCTGGGTTTTAAGGACAGATCTTGTATTAAACTTTTAAGAATTAGACTAGAACCTCCAACCTAGTTACAGCTTTATTTCGCAAGGGTTTAGATTGGGAGTGGCCCCCTGGATCTCCTTTGCTGCATTCACAAACTACTCTTTCCTAGTTGCAGACATAAAAAAGCAAGGCAAGCTTCCTCACAGCTGTTAATCTTCTCCTCAGCCAGACTATAACTTCTCTTGAATTACTTGTAGCTTTTATTCCTGTATTTTAGAGGGACATGTACATGAATATGTGAAAGCATGTAATGGCTAAGTTAATCAGGAAAGTCCTTATGAAGGGTATCTTTAAAGCAAGGTAATTATTGTAGAAATAGTCAGATCTTCTTATTATGTTTATTTGAGCATCATTTAATTAAGTAATATAACTCAAAAAGTTCAGAACCTGAAGAATGCTGGGCCAGTCCTTTCTGGAGGAATGCTGATGTGTGATCCAGTAAAGACATAAGGGGGTGGAGGGGGAAACAAAGCCAAAAGGAAAGGCATTTTTAGCTTGTTTTGTAAATACACAACATGATGTTTTCATCCATTGTGTGCATTAGGGATAGTTTAAGCTATGTCTTAGTGTATTTATTCTTGACAATATCATCTTGTAGACTTGTCCATGTATAAATGGAGTAGGGGTGAAATAACTTTCTAAATTGTTTTTCCTTTTAGCTTCCAGAAATGCTTCATGGAGATGGGGATAACGAAGAGCATGGTTATTGTCCTGTGGGGCAGTTCATTCTTCAGAATCTAGGCCTGCTTCTTGGATTTGCCATCATGCTGGTGATTGCCCTCTATGAAGATAAAATTGTGCTTGACATCCAGTTTTGACCCAATTCTGATAATCACTGTGGTTACAATACTGTTACTGTATGGCTTTGATTCTTCGCTGTATGCACGCTGCTCAGAAGAAGAGCAGTGGCTCTACTTACCCAAGCACCCAACATGACTTTCTGTGTAGATTAACTTCTGCTTCTTTTCTAATTCAAACCAGACGGGATTGCCCAACGCATCTTCCAAGGGAAATACTAAATATGAGAGATAAATGCCAAGTTCGGTGTCCTGTACAGGAAGCACTGCTTGCTAAAAGTGCAGTGAGCGATCCACCTACTAGTAAGGGAAAATACCATTTCATGAGTACATTTGAACAGAACACAGCTGAAATTCACACCTCTGCAATGGACCCGAGTAAGCTTTCAGTGCCACATAACTCTTAGGTAGTCATCTGTAACTGTGCGTAGGTCTGTAGAGAGATAGATAGATACAGGTATGCGTGCATATGTGTATCTGTAGATATGGATATGCATGTGTGCCTGTATGTATTTGTTCTGTGCTGATTCTTCTGCAAAGTGGTGACTTGAAGTATTAAATCTTGCAACAGCACATGACTGGAAAGCACTGTGCTGGTTTAAATGTTGATAAAGAACCCCCAAACCTAAACGCTGTTTAAATCGAGTCCCCGTTAAGCTGCGCTCCATCCTTACAAAGTTCTCCTGTAAGGCGGCAGGCTGGTGCGATCTGCGCTGCAAAGTGCTGTGTTCTGGTGAGGATCAGTTTCAATGATGTTTCTTCTGACTTAAGATTTATTTGATGTTTGTTCCTTGATATTAGTAGGAAAATGCAAATTGCAGTAGAGAGTTAGTGTTAGCGCAGGGAAATCCCTGATGTTGGAGTTCTTGAGCTCTTTCTGGCTCTTTTTTACAGATGCTAAACATGTCTTGTGAGCCACTTGCAGCATAAACTACTGAAGAATTGTGGCTGTGAATTTGTGCAAACTGTTTTAACAAAGAATTCATAGGGGAATTCCTCCTTTTTTTTTTTTTTTTTTAACAATTTTGGACTGTTTTCTCCTCTTTGTGTGAAAACAATTCAAAGTGCAAGATGCTAGTTACTGACCCTGGGCAGAAAGGTTAAGTTAAGCTCTGTGTGTGTAGTACTGGTAGGTTATTGACAATACTGTAATATCAGATCAAAATCAGTTCCTACAATGCCTCGATAACTGGACATTGTAGCACCAGCCACTTCTGGCAGCAGAGGATGTAAGAAGATTTCTACTTCCAGCATAAAGGAGTTAATTTCTATGCTATTTTTTTACAATTTTGGTATTTAAAATAGATTATCAAGAAGCAGATGTGATAGATCCGTGTCATGTGTAATTTGGACAGATAGACTGAAAATCTGGGCCTCACCTTGCTGGGATCAGCTGGCCTGGATTGGATTATGCTGATACGCTTTATATTGCCAGACATGAGTTAGTTCTCGTACGCACCTCCTTAAAACAATTGTGTGTTTGTGAGGAGTGCGAGCCAATTCTGTAGTACCAGTCCTAAGCCTTGTAGTAGCCTTTTCTAAAGCATACGGTTTGTCTTCTTTTACGTGTATGCCAGGTAAAAGGTGTACCTTGACTACGTGCCCTACGTTCTGTTTCGGTCTGCTTGGTGCCAGTGTAGCTGCTAAGAACACTGATCCTAACGCCTTTAACGAGAGCCAGTTGGTATCTTCATTCCATTTCAAGTTAGTGTGTTTCCTGTGGCCCTTTACTTTTTGAAGCTTCATTGGTCAATGTAGTTTTTACTGAGAGCAGCTCGTGTATTCAAAGAGATCGTTGGTTTTTGCCAGTATTTCTTCCTAATGCAGTCTAAAGATCAGTATTAAGGGTCCGTTTCCAAGAAGGGCGTGGTTTCTTCAGTGAAGAAGCCAAAACCCCAGAGTTCAGGCATGCAGCCACTGGATGCGCTGAACTCAGGTTTTCTTTCTTTCTTTCTTCTTTAAACATGTTTACTGCTGGACCCGAATTAGCGAACACACTGTTACTAGCTTCAGATCAGTGACAGTTACTAGCTTCAGTGTCAGGATCCTGGGTGACTTTTTTCCATAGCACCCATGTTAGGTCACGGAGTAACACTTTCTTTAAAGAGAGACTTAACTCACTGGACACCTTCTGAGGATCTATGTTAAAACCCCTATGTTTCTTCTGTATTAAACTGACCCTTAGCTTTCCTTTTCTGTTAATTCTGTCAAGTATAAGAGGGTCATTATGTGGTTGAACTGATACTTTGTTAAATAATTTTTTAAAGTTTATTGCTTTTAATTCTTTTCAAGTGAAGATTTCTGTGTTTCGGGTAGTATATTTACTTTTGTATTAGTTGGAATATGGTTATAGCTGAATACACTGCCTCTATAGGAAAATAGTGAACTTCCTTCCGAGACCATCTTCAGATAAGGGAAAACCACAGTCCTTGAAGGCAGGTACTGTATTTTTCATTAAATAGGGGTTATTTCCTTTTATTTTCTAGTATTTATTACAAGTTACGAAGAGCAGCGTAACAGCTGCGACTTCTTCTCTACGTTTCCACCAGTATTGAATTCAAAACTATTATGATGTAAGCTTTTTGAGTCATGTTACAGACAATCCGAATTCCACTACATTTCTACTTGGCTTCAACATTCCATTCTGCTTGAATCCAGAGTCTCATTTTACTCGTATTTGTTGGAGGGCGTAAATGTTACTTGTATATTACAATGCTGTCACTGTGTGACATCCCATATAAATTTTTGATGTAGATCACATTGCACTCGATCCGCTGTGATTATACTTAGAAAATATTGTAGTTGCTAGATGCAGTGTGATTTTAGGTTTTGAATTTTTGGTTTTTCCTTCCCCTCCTCATTGAGTTCTATGGTTTAAAATGTGATTATGGTCCAATAAGATGACTTGCTCAGCTATCAGTCCTTTTGTTACAACTCAATCATTTTTAAAAATTTTATAAAGCTAGAAATGATCAAATGCTGTTTTGTTCATCGTCAGCAGTGTTGTGTTCATTTTATGTATGTTCCCTCTGAATAATAAGAAGCCTTCAGAAAATAAAATTATTCAAGGAGCAGATACTTTTGTTGGCTTTTATAAGGTTTTATTGTGCACCTTTTTCTTTCAAATTTCAAGGCGGACACAAATGCCACATTGAAAACAAACTTATTTTTACTTCTCTTTTAACGTGGCAATGCATCCCTTGTAAGCGATCTGGAAAACACACGGGCACATTTACGAGTTAAGCTGACATAATAATGCCACACCTCGTCTGATCCAGTGTTCTGGCGGCTTGTCTGAAGGGAGGGTCACTGCCATCACAAAGTTGGTGGAGTGGCCTGTAGTTGAGAGGACCCCTCTTCTCTCGCTGGTCTTGTACATGGGGGCCAGGTAACTGGGTCGCTGGGGAATGTCCGCTCTCTTACACGGCTTTAGCCACATCTGCAGTAAAGTATGAAATCATCCTTTTCATAGCAAAAAAGAAACCAAAACGAAAGCGGGGGGAGGGTGGCAGATGGACAGAGGGAACAGTCTTGGCTTGGCCAAGGTATTATGGCATTGCTGGGGTTTTGGTTTGGTTGCTGTTTAACAGGTGACCCTGAGTTTCTTGTTTTCCTCTTTCCTAGCAGATGACTTCCTCTCCTAAAATGAACACCTCCCTTCTGTCACTGTCATTATTAGCAGAGGATCCTCAGCTCCTCTCAGGCAATTTCAGTGTCAACACAAAACATTTCTATTGAATTATATTATTTTTTAGGAATTACCCTCTTGCTTCCTTCAAGACACGAACTTAAGAGCATTAATTCTACAGCATTTATTGGTATATAATAGTAGAAAATGTCACCAAGTGAAAGATACTGACCACAGGTACTGCATCGTAGAGGATTTTGGGATGAGATTCTCCCAGCTTCTTAGCTTGCCTGTCCCAGCGCGCGCCATCCAGGAACAATCCCTGAACATAGACCCCTGAAGAGGTTGGAAAAGATCCCGTATTACGCAGAGCCTGAAAATGTCTTCTAGCCGAGAGCAGCAGCCTCGGCAGCACATTGTCCTGTCACTCCTGTGTGTTCCAGGTGATGATCAGGTAACTCTAACACAAGCTCAGTTACAGTTTTTTATGACTGCACTTTTGTCAACATCACCCAACATTGCAGTGCACCCAGCCTCTTCCAAACATTAGGTTGACAGAGCTTAAACATTAATGCACAGTACAGGGCACTGTTTTTATGGTGGTCATTATATGTACTACATTATATGTACTATGCCAGCTTTAATGTTTCCAGACCTGGCCATAGAAACAGTCCTTAGTTAGTCTTCATCTTGTGTCATTGCTCACGTTTCAAATGGCCATTTGCTTACGCCTTTCTAACGTGGTTCATTGAAGGAGTAACAACAAGACAATAAAAACTCTTTAAATGTCTAATAAACATAAAGATCTTTACTTTGAGATGTCACAATGACAGGACCTAGGAACAGCTGTCACTTCATCAGTTCTCCAGAAGAAAAAGTAAGTTACAGCAACATGTTTTATTTTTTCAAAGTTGCACTTCTTGGTCTGTGGACTGAAAACTGGAACTTGTCAAAAAAAAAAGAAAAAAACAACCAAACAAAAAAAAATGTCCCAAAAGAAAATGACTTTAAACTGACCGGAAGTGGCTCTCCCAGGCAACCTGCCAAGCCCTTCTTTTTTTCCACAACTCAAACTCATCCACAAAAAAAGTATTAAAGAGAGTATTAATTCGGTTTAATCTGTCCTTTTTCAAGGGGCTAGATAAAAAATAGGGCTTTTTCCCCCCTGAGAGGGGTGCCCTGTTGCACTCTGTGCTCATACCCCTAAGATATTTTGTCCAGGAATAAAGGAGCATGGCCACCCTCTGTACTACGTTTGGCTTTCTGTGGCTAGGGAAAATCTGCATCTCCAGGCAAACATGCTCATGGAATAAAGGAAAAAGGAACAGGCAGGGCAGATGTCGCTTTAAAGTTTGATGTGTTGAAAGTCTGGGGTGAGGAGTGTCCTCTGGTGATGTTCTATCTGCATGCTAACCTAGGACGTGACTACTGAGCCATTCTTACAGATTTACAGACTCTTCCCTCTCTTCAGTCTCTGTGCATCTCACGGGGAGCAGTGCACTTGTGGATGTTTTCCAGCTGAATTCATTAACTGCATAACTTTGAGTCTGTAAATGAATGTTCATCTTCTGAATACATCAGCAATGGCAGACAGTTGTGTCACATGTTTACTTACCATCTTCAGGAGCAATTTCATATTCCTTATCTTCCAGCACTTCGTAGTCAAATTCCAGTAGGTCTATCGGAATGGTGTATTTCCGGGCATAGTTCTGCTGGGCCCCTGTTAAGAATGCCTGAGTGAAGAAGAATCCTGAAATCCAGAAGACTGGTGGAGGTCCATTTTCATACCACAGCTGCCGTAGCAAAAGAAACAGGAAGAGAAAAGAGAAAACTGCCTTTTAGTTATTTTTGTCTGTAGGAAAGCAAAACCAGCAGAAGCAATTTCTCCCTTTGTGAATCCAGGATCAACCTTCTCTTTTCTGACAGCACTGCAACTTTGGCCACCTCTTTTTTTACAAAATGTCACTAGCTTCTGTTAAAAAAAAATAAAAATACAAACAAGCAAAAAAAACCCAACCAAACAAATAAAAATCCCAGAAACCAACCATCAACACACCCCTAGTGAAAAAAAAAACAAGACGAAGATGAGGAGGGGTGACTTCATGAGGAGGATATGTGGCTTAATAAAACTGTTATTGATATGTGGGGCAGGGAGGGTTTTTTTGGGGGTGGGGGTGTGATGGTATTTATTGGCGTTTGTTGGCGTTTGTTTTGGTTTTCTTTAAGAATTTACACTGTGGAGGCCTCTGCAAAAATGTTAATTTTAACCCAGCAGGTTAACTGGGTCTGGTTACAGCAACACATGCGAGCTCTGTTACAGACACCAGTTCTGAATCGTGTCTGAAAACATTTGGTTACGATGACCCGCTGCAGGGCATTACAATGACAACTCAACCAGTTGTCTCTACCAGTAACTCATTTTCCTCCCAAGAAATAAAGCAAACACTCCCATAGCTACTGGCAGTTTCCCACTTGTACAAGTTTAATTTCTGTCTTGGATTGTGCTGCTGATGACACACACTGCTCCCAGCCTTCTCACTGATGGAAGGAGGTGTGTTGAGTGGGTGACTTGTGTCCAGAAACATAAAAGACTTCTCTGGAAATGCAGATTTTGTGAACGCCCTTCTCAACCTAAAGCTGGGTGCTTCTTTTTATTCATTTGTTTTTAAAGTTTTCTTAATTTATTTACATTTTTTGTTACTAGCTCTTTACTACTTGGGAGTAGGCAACCTCCTTTGAGATTGGTTTTCCTCGGTTAATCAAGAATACTAAGCCACAGAACGGTGCTGAGAAGGTAGATATTACTCATTTAAAGCAATCTTGGGGCACATGTGCTCTTAAAGGTGAAGGACCCCCACTGATCCTCCCTAACTCATCTAGGTTTCTTCTCCAGCATTCTCGGTGAAAGCTTGATGTTGTTTCACTAAGTCTGCTCACTGAAAAGAAATGCAACAGTATTTTCCTAAGTTCTAGTGTAATGAACTTCATGATGACCTCCAGAGCTGTATGCAGTTTACCAGGCCTTTTGTAACTTCGCTTCCAAAGGCCAGTTCTGTCACGCAGTAGTTCTGATGCACGGCAGTTCCCTTTCTAAGTGGAGGGTGTGTGGCAAAATGTCATACACTGTTAGATGCTGTGATGAGCAAACAACTCTGCATATGAAACAGATACACAAATGACCTTTACTTGCCAGGCATTCAGTGGAGGTCATGCCCTTGTGTGTGTTCAGTAGTGGAGATGTCACCTGACATCAACAGGCAGAAAGAATAAGCAGCACTGAACAGATCTGTGGAGATGTGATGCACTTACCTGTAAGAACTTCAGCCTGCTGAGGAAGTCAGTCACATAACTGCCCAGAGGCTTGAGGCTTGGGTAAGACTTACTCATCCATGGTCCTGGAATTTTGCCTTTGAGAATGCTGTTTACCACTTCTTCCAGTTCGGCGGACATCACCACGAGCCCCTTAAAGAAATGGTGGAAAGGAGGATGGTCACTATCTTGCCAGACTTGCTTTAACGCTTACAAATCACCACGGTGCTCTGTCCAACGGGTGTTGCCAACTTGCAGATGAGACAGAGCAATACTGAAAACAGGAATAATGTATGGAATGGATCTCGATAGAAGTTACTGCAGCCTTCTGTCCTGTCTGGTAACCAGTCACCAGACTGATCAGGGAAAAGATCATCGCCTCTTCTGGAGAAAACTGCCCCTGCTGGGAGATTCTCCCTCACCATCCTTCCTCAGAAGCATGGTCTTCCTAAAGCCCTGCGGAGTTTTACCAACTGTAAATGTTCATTTTAATTGTTGTTATTTCAAGTTTCCTAAAACTCTTGCAACACTGCTGCAGACTTTTCAGCTTGTAGTTTGGCTTTAACCAGGAGAAGAGTGGTGTTTGTGGTTGTTTTTTTGGTTTGGGATTTTTTTAAATGCCCTTAAGCATAACAGCATAAATAAAAATTACCCAAACTGACTTCCTGCCTTTTTTTCCCCACCCCCTGTATTTTGCACATCTGTAGCTGTTGATTCCTACCAAAAAGAAACATCGATTTTAGACTGCTGTCTTAACTGGAGTCCTCACTGGCAGTAATTTACCGCTGGAGATTTTGAGGATATCTGCTTTCAATCTGTAAGAAATTGTGTGAGGTGCTTCAGTCTTTCATGCCAGTGAGGCAGAAGAACAGATGTGAACAGTTACTGCTTGTCTTATTTGCTACCAGGTTTGTAAACACTTCCCTGGTTTGGTTTCTCTGCAGTCAGCCCAATAGTACATTGTACTCCTAGCAATAAAGCAGTTTGGACTGTGGATTCCTTCAAGTGTTTGACTGACCTGATTTAGACTTCAGGGTCAGGTCTCTAAGGTGCTTGCACTGACAGCTCAGAGGGTTTATTCTGGGCTCTAGGCACACGCCTTTGGAGGTTATCTTCAGCTCACCTTTATTGCTTTCTGGATGTTGAGACAGGAGTCCCGTATTGTCTGCAGCAAGAGGTTAAAGCGTCCCATCTCTTGGACAAGAACAGTATTCATGCTTTGAGTGTATGTGGTTGGGTATCTTTTCATCGCTGCTTCAGTGTCGAAATTTGGCGGAAGTTTGCTCAGGATGTCGCCTGTGACTTCACGAACAATTTCATCGGTGGATTTTGTACCACCACCAGATGCCCACGCCTAGAGAGAGGCAAAAGTTTGGATTTATTTTGAGCAAGAGGACTTAGGAAGAGTCAATAGTCACAGTGCAGGAAAACAGAGCTGTTACAAAGGCACTGTTTAAAAGACCGTTACCGTTCCAATACTCTTTCCCTGTGACTGAAAATTTGTTTTGGAACTTCCTACATATAGGAACAGGTTATTATTGTAGGCATTAGCATAGAACTAACAAGAGCTGGTTTCCTCCAGGGTTGTATCCTTCTCATTGTATTTATCTTTTTGGCCGAAATCCTGTTTCCACTGTAAACCAACCTTTCTCCTTCCATCTCTGATGTACCCATCAGCACCAATGGCTGGCCAGGTGCTGTGATCAGCACAGAGATTGCCAAGTTCGCTGTCCCTCCATGTCCCTCTTGATCTCTGTATTCATCTCTCTGTGTTCCTCACAAAGCTTGCAGGAACTGTACTATCCCTAGATTGCACCTGGCTGACAAACTGGACTGAAACTGGCTAAGCTGAAAATGGTTAAAAGCTGGGAGGAGGAGGAGACAGGCAAAGTGACTATACAACCACAGAACCTATGGTTCCTTAGGATGACAAGTCAGGAAATACACAAAACCAAAGAAAAGCCTTAAAAGATTCTCAAGTGGAGCAGTAATTTCACCAGAGTGGAGAATTTAATGAACACAATGAAGTACAGGAAAAAAAGAAATCTGAACATCCTAATGTAGGGATGAGTAGCTAGTTATGGTAAGATGGGGGTTGAGTCTTACATTTTACATACCTGTGTAAGAAGAATGTTATCGAATAACATTTGTGTCTCTGACTGATCCTTGGTAATATCAGCATTTGCATTCATTCCAAATACCTCTGGGGAAGGATTCAGTGGAAGTGTCTTTGTATACTCAATGTAACTTTGGTACTGAAAACAGGAAAAAAAAATACTCTGGACTTAAAAGGAGATGCAGAAACAGCCAAGCAGCACGTGACAGGCTGCAAGCTGTGTCTCAGAAAACAATGAATACAGTGTGTAAATCAAGACATAAAAGGAAATGCAAGGGCTGACTCTGCCTGATAAATTCCTTTGGTCCATCCTCTTACCCTGAAATCAGATTTAGCTTTGCTTAAATTCTCTGACAAATTTCCTGACAGCTGTTGGAAATTCTCTTGTTGCAAGGGGCTGCAGCCCTTTTCTGCATTCACTGCTTGCCACGTATCTGAAGATGTTTTGCTGGTGTGTAACATAACTCTCCTATGTGATAAATTAAGCTGATTACTACATCTTTTCTATCTCCAGCAAATATGATCAGATAATGCTCTTACGCCTGTTTTATAATGCTTTCAGCTTCAGCAGCAACTTTTAATTTTTAACTTTTAAGTGTCAACCTCAGGACTAGAGAAGGGGTTGCCCCCCTGTACTTGCACTGCTGAGGGCACACCTGGAATACTGGGTCCAGTTTTGGGCCCCTCACTACAAGAAGGGCATTGAGGTTCTGGAGCGTGTCCAAAGAAGGGCAATGAAGCTGGGGAAGGGCCTGGAGCACAAGTCTTAGGAGGTGTAGCTGAGGAAACTGGGGTTGTTTAGCCTGGGAAAGAGGAGACTCAGGGGAACCTCTTGCTACAGATCCCTGAAAGGAGGTTGTAGGGAGGTGGGGGTCAGTCTGTTCTTACACATGAGTAGTGATAGGACAAGAAGGATATGGCCTCAAGTTGCACCAGGAAAGGTTTAGGATGGATATTAGGAAAACTTTCTTCACTAAAAGGGTTGTAAGGCAGTGGAACCCTCTGCCCAGGGAAGCATAGCAATGTCAGTAAAGCCAGGTCAACATAAATAAATAAATAAATAAGCTGTTGGTAATTCTGTTGTTCTGAGATACTCACATCTCCTTCAGGTGGAGCATAATAAATGCCACTTGGATCAAATTTATAGTCTGCATTGATAAGGATTTCCGAGGAAAAGAACATGTTTAGAACACTACGGAGCGTACGCCGATCCCAGTCGTCAGTGACTCTGCCGCCATAATTACATTCTCCGGTCATGTAGCGAAGAGCATCATATGGCACCTCCTGGAAAAAAGGAAACAGTGATCTGAACTGCAGGCTGGCACTTCCCTGGAGAGCATGTTTAAAGGCTTGAGGTTGGGAGAAGCTGTACCCCTCTTAGGTGCATAAATGGAACAAATTCTGAGGAAAAAATATTTACAGGAACTTAGGGTAAGAATGGGTGGTACACTGAGAACTGGATAAAGCAAACCAGTCAACAAAAGTGCCAAGAAATCTGTTTGCTACATACAGGTTATATCTTTCAGGGAATAAAAAATGCTTCCCTCCCTGCAGGGCACTACATTTACTCATAAGCTTTGGTCATACAGTGGCAGGACACCCCCCACCCCACCCCAGCCCAGCCTTCACTCTCCCCCAGGAAAGGACACACACCCCTTTGTGAAGTTGTTTTTTCATGCTGACTCACAATTTAACCACACTGATAACAAAAAGCACTGCAGCCTGACAGTGGTTTGAGAATAGCAACCCCCTCCTGCCCCCAGCCCAGCTTCTGGCTGTACTGGGTGCTTAGGAAGCTGGAACATAACGAGCGTCATGTATCGCTAGCAAATTTTCAAGAGGCTTCGATGAAATAGTGCCTAGCTCTGCAAACACAGAAGGACACATCATCTGCCAAATTTTCACAAGTAGAATAAGGTTGTTATTAATCTGCAACAGCCCAGGGTATTATCCTGACCACGGAGTAAATCACAGTTAGCAGTTAAGTGCTTTAGTACAATATTCTACAGCTTGCAGTAACAGCACCAAGAGCTGGATCCACAGTTCCTGCTTAGAGGCAGGATAATGAATAAGGAGACTCTGTGGAACAAAGGCTGCTCTATTTTGCATGGCAGAACTTCTACATTGTAATTTGCAAGTGCCCCCCCGCCGTTAGCTACAGTCTGCTCTTAGCACGCCAACCACTTAACATCACTGTCCTTTGGTGCTGCTACAAACAGCCCTGCATTTGTAATCCAGCATCCCCACTACACCGTTGCCATGGCAGTGCTCAGCCTGCACTGGTACATGCCCTGGGACTCCTAGGAAGTGCAAGCAAGGACCAGTGACCTCTGTGAGAGGTTGCAGTACCTCATACTGGTCGAGGAAGATGTGCAGCTGCTGCACGCTGATGCGCAGGTCGGTCTCATTGAACTCGTACGGAATGTTCCAACCCAAAGGCCCAAAATTCCTCCTTTCTTGCACCAGAGCGTGGAAGAAGCAGAGGCCATACAGCAGGGTCTTGAACTCGGCCTTAAACCCAAACGCAACACCATTAGTAATTTATGGCTGGTTTAAACTGTTTCAGTTTTCTCTCAGGACCTACACAGCAAGTCCCTCAAAAGCCAGTAGCTCCTGCCCTGGTAGCACACTGTTTAAGAGGCAGGAGTAGCTTTTTCTTGCTACACAAAACCCTTCAGAAGGAGGTCATCAAACTGTCATAAGCAACAGTTCTAAATATTTTCTTAAACCAGCGTGAATCCTCAAAGAACTTTCATTTTTAAAGTTATATATCCATGTATACGTAATAAATACATGGCACATACAACTACGTGTATGAGATCTTGTACCTAAGATTTATTTTTTTTTTTCCACCAGTGTATTGTGAAACATTCACACTGTATTTCTGCCTTCCTCACTCCCTCCCTCTCATTATCAACAGATTTCAGGCCTTTAAAGAAAAACCTCAGGTGGGAAGTTTTCTTTTGTTTTTCAGCTGAGATGTTGCAGCAATGTATATGACCTCATTTAGAAGAAAAATATTAATTATAGAAAAATAATGTAAAAATAATGTAAAATATACTTGCAAACAGATGTCTAATAATAAAGACTTTTTTTTTTGGTTGTTTATTTAAGCTAGAGAGCTGTATTATTAATGCCACACCACTAAACCTCAACTGAAGAAGTAGGAGATGAGCAATAATGTAAAAATTGAATTTACTTCACTATTGCCAGTAACCAGAACCAGTTTCACTGAAGTGGAAGGCAACAATTTGATTTGGGACAGGTTGTTTTTCTTTTCCTCCAGAGCTTACACACAGAGTCACCAAGGTCTGCTTTAACTGATGTGAGAAGTTACTATACAACATTACTAACGGGTTTTCTGCAGCTGTTGAAAAAGTCAGGGTCAGATATGGGATCCATCAGGTATGAACGAAGTATGTTGGCCCGTAAACCCTTTGGTGCTTCATTAGTCATTTTCACCCCATTCTGAAGGACAGACACTGGGAATGTGGCTGATGGGTAACTGGTGAGCCAAATTCGGAAGTCTGGATGTGTTGTATCAGGGTTTAGCTCCTACAAAAAAAACAGACACAGAAACAGGCAATTGGAAAACACAATAGAATAATTGTTAGTAAAGCATTTTATGGGTTTTTTTTAAGTGGGAAAATGAACCAATTCAAAGTTTAATTTCTTAGATGCTTATCCATGATTATAGTAAAAGTCACAGTTAAGAATGAAACTTGTACAGCTGATGCATTTTTATTCACAGCTTCAGGCTTCTGAACTAACATTTGTTCTCTCAATGCATGCTTCTGGAATATATGAACAAAATCGAGTGCAAGCTCTGTACCACAAGAGCAATGGAATATATACTTTGCCCATTTACTGCTCTTGATGTCATACAGCTGTTCTGGGAAGGACCTTAGTAGTAATATATATAGATATATATCATAAATGTGTCCAGCTTATTAAGAGGGGGAAAAAAAAGAAAGAACTATACACTAGTACCTCTTTGGAAATCTGCAATTGTTCAAGAGTAAAATTTCTTAGCATACTGCTTTTCTGCAGCAATAGACAGATGCTGAGAGCTCTTGGCCTGAGGAGAAAGTTTGTAGCAGCTGGGATTTAGCATTCAAGGAGTGGGCCAGGCCCACCATGTCAGTGAGTATTTGCTATTCCAGCAGGCAGAAGGAAAAGACAGAATCAACATGTGATGGTTACCCTCATATAATGGGAATCATCATAAAACAGGCTAAACTGGCTTTTCAGTCACCTGTATGGATTTGGACTGGAGAGAGTCCAGTGGAGGGAAACAAAGTTGATTGGGGGACAGGACACCTCTCTTATGAGGAAAGGTTGCGAGAGTTGGGACTATTTAGCCTGCAGAAGAAAAGACTGAAAGGAGACCTTATCAAGGTCTATAAATACCTAAAGGGTAGGTGGGTGCAAGGAGGATGGAGCCAGACTCTGTCAGTAATGCCCAGCAACAGGACAAGAGGCAACAGGCACAAGCTAGAACACAGAAAGTTTCATCTAACCATGAGGAAAAACTTCTGTCCTGGTTTCCTGTGAGGGTGACAAAACACTGGAACAGGCTGCCCAGGAAGGTTGTGGAGTCTCTTCCAGAGACTGAATTGCCTGGATGCAATCCTGTGTAAAGTGCTCTGGGCAATCCTGCTTTGGTGGGGGTTGGACTAGATGATCTCTAGAGGTGCCTTCCAACCCCGATGATTCTGTGGTCAGCCATGCCTTCAAAAGTACATATAAGAAGATAATAGTTATTTTTACCTCACAGACTCTTTCCAGTATTGGCATCCATGAACTTGCTAGGTGGCAGTTTTGCAGAACTATCCATGTTCCTTCCTTTACTGCCTTCTCAATCATTTTCATGGCTATTGGGCCCTGGCCTTGACCAAGTGATAGAGAACTGAGCTTTGTACCACTGTACCCCTACATATAGAAAGCATATTATAAGTACAAATAATACTGCATAAATACACAAAACCTTCTGTTATGAGAGTTCACACCTCTATATATTCTTGAAATATTTAATGTACAGTATATTTTAAAATACAGTTTAAATATTCTTTTGTGTCTTTCCAGTTAACTAAAACCTCTTATCTCTCTTCTAGTGAAAAGCTCCAAGTGCACACCCATTTAATCCAGAACTGTAACATTCTGACCATTTCAAACTACTCCTGAAAACAGCTCTTGAAGGGTGGAGGCAACCTACTACAAAACGCAGGATACACTTGCAGCTTGATGGTTTGAGACCTGAAGTACATCTGTCATTCTCAACAGCACAGAATTCTGACAGCATAATAGTCAGGAAATGCAAGAAGACAATCTTACCAGAAAACAGCAACTTTCTAGTGTTATAACAGTACTCTTCTACGTGGAATTTTTTGTTTTAAATTCCATAATAATGACAGTCAACACCAACAAAAATCCTTATTTGAATTCTGAGGTGCCAGCGCCACCCAAGATCCAAGGGTCCTATATTCCTACAGTGTTTTGCAGTTAAATATTATGGTACACATAATGCTTATTAAAAAAAAGACAACCATTCCTACAGTGACCATTTAAAGCATTTTAAAGTTTTTGTTCCATTTTTCCACTTTTCCTTTGAGTTTATACAAATTAATTAGTTAAATAGATCACGACATCACAACATGACAAAATATGCCAAAAATATATAGCATACAATTTTTTAATAAAGAATAGACAAATTATTCACTCACGAAAATGATCCACTTGCATTAACTAGTGATGTGTGTTAAAGAGAAGCATAAGATCAATTTTAGCATGTTTGTTGGCAGTGAAAAAGGTTTTGTGCTTACTTTGGCATTACTAATTTTACTCAGGTTCCTTGCTTTGTACCAACATATGCACACATGCGTGCACACACACAAACAGCAGCTAGATGAGAAGAGTCTGGAGACGTTACAATACCTGGTCATCAGCAAACTTAACAAGGGCTGCCATTGGGTCATCACCAGGAGAAAGTATAAATATCAGTGGTGCACAAGAATGACTATCAGAAAAAGCTTTTGACAAATCAAATGGAGGTGGCTCAATAAATGGACGGCCCAGGTTGTGAATGATAAAGTCCTGTACCATTGGTATGATCTAAAAACAAAACAAAACAAAACAACCAGAAACCCAAGAAAAAGCCCAGGAAGAACAGATTTATAGTGTCCTATTTCTGTGTAAGCATTTATACATATTGCTCTGAACATTTTAATGTCATTTTCAGAGGCAGTATTCCTGCATATAAATTAGATGCAAGTACAGCCCCAGAGAAATCAATCATTCAGCATCATAAATGTAGGGAAAAATATGCTCTAAGAGGGTCAAAACTGGAAGTTCTAGGCAAATGATCCATAATCTCATTTCTGTTCCCACATCTGGACAGACTAATGTGTTGGGTTTATTTTTTGCATGTACTTTGTATTATGGAGAAGATTTAAATTGTCAAGTCTCATAATACAACACCTTTCAAAAGTGTTAAGATCTTGGCTTAGAAAAACTGCAGTGTACAGCGTGTCTTGTAGACACTGGTGTTTAACTTCCTACTGATGTTAAATGGGCTCTGTACCAAAAGGAGAGACAATTTATAAAATGAGAGCTTAATGCTTTGCTCCTGTAAACCCTCACAGATATAATGCTTCTGGAGAGCAAGCTCTGGCAGGGGGGTTGGACTAGATGATCTTTCGAGGTACCTTCCAACCCGTAACATTCTGTTATTCTGTGTGATTCATCCTAGTGTTGGTCTCTTCTCACAAGTAACTGGTATCAGAACAAGAGGGAATGGCCTTGAGCTGCCCCAGGGGAGGTTTGAACTGGAGATCAGGAAAAAAAAATTCACTGAAGGGGTTGTCAGGCACTGGAACAGGCTGCCCAGGGAGGTGGTTGAGTCACCATCCCTGGATGTGTTTAAAAGCCATACAGATGTGCTGCTTGGGGCTATGGCTTAGTAGTGGACTTGATAGTGTAGGGTTAATGGTTGGACTCAATGATCTTAAAGGTCTTTTTCAACCTAAATGATTCTATGATTCTATCTCTGGACACACTCCAGAATATTTTACAGCAACTACTTCCTCTTTAAAGAAATGCCACAGTTTTTGCAGATGTGACACTAAGATTTCATCTCTGAACATGAAATTCAAGAAACACTAAAGGTTTCAAATAGCAATATTAATTCAACCACACTGGTGACAATCAGAATAGTATGTTTCCAAATTTTATATGTAAAATTGCTGTATTCGCAACTAGAGTTTTTAACTTGCATTTTTGAGACTTCAGTTATAAAACTTGTAATTTCCATACTGTATTAGCATAGGTGTTTTCAGGTTTTCAATATATAGTGTGACTGAGTACACAAACTGTGACAAGGGGCGGGGGGGGGGGAACACCAGTAGCTTCAACTCTCTTGATTGTCCTGCTCATAAACTCACCTGGGTTTTTACTTTACCTTTTAATCCTACCTTACAGGTTCAATGTGTTGCCAATTAGTGTAACACCTTAAATTTAAGAGCAGAAGGAAGGCTCTGGGCTCTACCCATTGCAGGATTTAGAGATGGAGAGGCTCTTGAAGGAGCTTAGTTTGGCTTCCAAGCTTCTGAGGGATTTTAAAGATATGTATGAATATGAGAACCGTTTACAAACCTTCACAAACTGGCCTTTTGCAAAGAACTGCAAGTGCACACCGGAGAATGTAAGTCTGAAAATTGGTATTTTGATTATGCCTTCCTTTTTATATAGCGTGCTGGAATGTGAAGCCATTAAATATATTCATGCTCTAAGAAGAGTTGTGAGCTGCTTCTAAGCCTGAAGAAGATGAAAAGTTGACTACTTCAACTTCCCTCTGTATACTGTAGTAGGATAACTGGCTTCTGCACGTTCACTTCAGTTGTCCAGCTACAGAATTACTCATAAATTACTTTTTTTGGTTTATTTTTTGGTTTTGTCTCTTAAAAGTTAATATCTTGTATTATGTAGCCTTTCTAATTGCAAACTTTAATTTCTAAAAAAGAAGCACAAATCCATCAGGAAAGATGAAGTAGCAGAATAATCAGTACTTAAAATTCAGAAATTGAATTAATTTAAATTTTAGAAAACAATGTTTATGTGCCTGTAGGCTTTGACTTGAATATTTAAAATAAAATTTAAAAAAAAAAATCTACCTGACTGCTACTTTGGCACATGTGTGAGGCTTCCAGGCCAGATCTTAGATGAGTCATACTGCAAGAGTTATCTGAGAAGGTGTGAAGTTTGGTAACTGAAAGTTTACTTAATTTTTAGTGTTCTGACCAGATGTGATTCCAAAGCAATAGGAAAACAGAGACCTGAAAGATGTAGCATTTTACTCACATAATTTATGCTTAAAGGTTCTATCTGTTGATGGTCTTATGCTGCCTTTGTTTGTTTGTTTTTCCTCTGAAAATATTCTCTACAGTCCTGGCTATGGCAGATCTCCTGCACTGCTACTGAAATGCCTGTGTAGTGTGGCATCTACTAAACCTTATCCAGTAGATCAGAGCTGCTCTGGTAGACTGCAGATAACCATAGCTATGCAGAAATCCATTCCCTACTTGTAGCCTACTCCTCATTCCTTCACTAGTTGTTTATTTAACTGCTTGCAGTCCTCACACTTAAGTTTTATTTTGTAGCTTGACCTGTGCTGAAAGACGTTGTGGGGAAAGGCATTATTGGTGGGCTCTCAGTAACAGTTTACTGATGTGAATGTGAGCAGGGTGTTGGATGTCTGAACTTCTCAACTGTCACCTGCAGATGGCAAAAGCGGGCTTTGTCCACTGTCCAAGTGCAAATGAACCAGCTGTGGCAAAATGCTTCTTTTGCTTGATAGAACTGGAGGGCTGGGAACCAAATGATGACCCGTGGTAAGAACAGATGGAACAACGTTCTTTGACTTTACTCATTATAAAATTACAAATTTGTCTAACACTTCACAAAACTGAAGCCTATTGAAAGCTGATCTTACCCAGTAACCTTGAAATAGTTCAGCTAGCTTTTATGAGATCCATTAAAATATATTTTGTATGTTTTCTGTATGATTTTTTTCTACTGATAAACAATAGAAGTACCAAAGAGACTTGTCTGTCCAGATTTCTTAATTCCTTGAAATATAACTTTATTGGGTCTAATATCTCCTCTTATTCTGGGTTTATGTTGCAGGGAGGAACACAGCAAACATCACAGCTGTGGCTTTTTATCCCTTACAAAGCACTTTGATGATTTGACAATGGAGGAATACTACATGCTGGAGATGACACGGCTGAGAACCTTCCTTGTAAGTGTTAACCAAATAATCTTAATATAAGATTCAAAGCTAGAATATAAACAAAAATGTCCACTGCTAGGATTTCCAAACCTCAGCGAGGAGTGATTGCTTCAGGTTAGGACATGACTTACTAAGAGTTAATGATTTACATGCTTATTGGCTAAGAAATCTGCACCCAACTTCTCAGTGTGGTCTACTGCCTAGCTTTAAAAGGAAAATCTGTTTCTTAGAAATGCTTTTCCAACAACGCATTACAGCAGGAAAAAAAAATCTTGGGTGCAACAATCAATGGATCCAAGAAGCTCTACAATGAGCAGCTCTGCTTTCTCTGGAGGGATCAACAACATGCAAAAAAACAAATTTGACCAGTCATTGCATCAGCTGTCCAGTTTTACATGTAAATTAGTCTAAGTTTGAAAACTTTAAAGCCTATTTCAAATGTTTTGCTGTTATCTGGTTTTATTCTTCCCCACTTTTGGGATTTCATGAATGCCATAGTGTGGACATGTACAAAAGCACACAACTGAGCTGCTTCAACTACTTGATCAATATTAGCTGATCTTTGATATTTGACCCCTAATCCTAAGGATAGTAAAAATTAAGTGAATCAGGGCACAGTAAGGGTTCTGCATCCTACTTCCTGATGGGTTTACACAAATGAGATCTTTGCCTTGCTGACAGTGTTCCCTGTTGAAACTATACCTGATGACAGTAGGTTCATAATTCACTCTGAAATAAAAAGTATAGGCATACCCAAAAGTAATCACTGAACTGAGCCCTACTCGTAATGCTGTGGGAGGAGTTTCTGAATCAAGCAGGGGTATGCATATGAAATATCTGCCAGTCTGCTCTGTACTAGCCATACTGTAGTATGACCATAGCCAAAAGCAGACTAAGCTATAGCTAGTGGCAAGTCAGTGAGTTTCTGAAGATCTAAGTTTTGGATGTAGTTGAACTGAACAGTTAATTTGCTCAGTTGAAAGTCTCCATCTTTTCCTTTAAGTGCAAAACTGGCAGAAGCATAATAAAGTCTTTTGAAGAAGAAGTCATTGCAACCAGGCAGCGTCTTGTGGACGACTTCATCTCCAAGCACCACTATACACCAGTGCCTCTCCATGTTTCTCCATCTGCCCAACATCTTGAGAGCGCCTACTGCCAGTCAAATAAAATCCTAGAGAAGTGAAATGTAAAGTCTTGACTCGAAGCATCCCTTTATATCGTACAAATTGTCTTATTTTTATCTGACTACTAATATAAACCTGATCGGCTGTGTGAAAATTCCTTTCTTAGGCTCTCTGGAAGACAAGTTGTAACTGTTTGTTTATACTAGCTTCGGACTTCCACGGTGTGCTTTGTCATTAGGGCTAGGTGTGGAATAATAGTAATCTCAGTAGCCTGTGAATACATCCACAATGTTGAATCAAATACTTATATTCTAGGTTTTCAGTAGATTGCCTTTTTTTAATAAAGATTCACAACTGTAAGCACCTCCTGTGATCCGTGCCATGTTCAAGCCTTAGAGATAGACCAACTCAGATCAGAAGAGTTCTGCTTCAAAAGACTTTCTATAGAACAAAATGGATTTGTGTCTGTGATAATTGCTACCTTTAAGCACCTACATTATCTACACTCCTGCTTATCATTTATTCAGCTTCCTAGATTGGATGCAATTTATGATATAGTGTTACATAAGCAAAAAGAAAGAGCAGCTGTACTGCAAAAAGGCGAGTCAGGAGGTTTGTGAGACAGTCTTGAGGAGGAAGAGCTCTGGGGATTTTGGTATATAAACTTAAAAAAAGCTAAAGGTCTACCCTTCTGTTTTAAATTCAATCACAATTTCCAGCTTGTTTATCTGAAATCTCCTCAATTCCTATTTTCCTTTGACAGGCTGCTGTAGAACGATTGTTGACACCACAGTTGAAATGCATACTTGCAAATACTTTTGGTTTCTAACAATGACAGACCTTTTTGTACAATTTGAAAGCTTCATACATACTTTGTCAGGTCTCAGGCAGCGAATAACAAGCATCCTTTGGAACTCCCCCAACCTGTCCTGCCACTCTGCAGGAAAATCCTCATGCTGGGGATCCTAAAAACATATGTATTTCAACATTCTTTATGAAGTATTTTTTCTTAATCTACAGAAATAGGATTGACATGCTAAAGCTTAAACACCCAAACCCGCAGTTTAAGTACATTTATCTAAGAAGCTTCTCTTGTAGCAGAGAAGTTACAGTAATTTTTAACTGTTTAAAAAAAAAAAGACAAAGTGCTTCTTTAGAAGGTGGAGAAGGAATGAGGTGGAGGAAACCTGCAAATGTACTTTACCTCCCTCTTTCTGTTAGAACTCAATTAGTGTCAGTTTTCAGTATTACAATGGTAGCCCTATAATCAATGATAACTACATTAGAGCATTACACAATGAGTTAGCTTGCATCTAAATGCAGAAAATGAGCACAGGAAAACAGGTCTCAGAAAATTAAATCAAACCATGTGCTAGAGAATTTAGTTTGTAAAGGGCCTGTGAATAATCCAGCTGTTAACACTGTTTGTGTAGTTATCATACTGGGAGCAGCAGTTGTTGTGTAGTACCTTAACTTCTTATTAGCCTGAAGTACAGTGCTAGCTAGGTAAGCCTTCCTGGAAAGTGGTATTACAGCTCTGCTGGTGAGCCCCTTAGGCTTGCCCTTACCTGTAGCAGGCTGAGCACAGAGCTACGCAGACAGACCTGCACCAACTGCATTCTCGGTAACTTTGATTTAGCAAATCAAATAATGATGGAGCTCATGTTCTGCTAAGGATCTGAAGCCTGCCTCGCTCCCTCCCCAACTTCTGGGGATTTGGTTTCAGACTGGAATCCAGAATTCTGCATTATTTTTATATTAATACATATGAAAAATAGGTACCTCAGAATGACATCTATACAGTTGTTGAATAGTTTAGCTAAAGGTATTTAAGCTTTGCAGAACACTGAGTGAATTAGGAAATGCTGAGGAGTGAAGGTTGCACTGAAGACTCCTTTGACCTGTGCCCCTGACCCAAAAACTCTTCATTTCTCCATCAGAAGAGATTCATTGGTGGCTTTGAAATTAAGTCAGCCGGCTAGAGGAGAACTGTTTCAGTCCCTACTCCAAGATACACCATGTAACTTTAGATAAAATACATAGAACCCTTGAATTGGGCAGCTCAAGTCAGATCTCCCCTCCTCACTGTGAGAAGAGGGAATCGCATGTCTCCTGAATCCTATACATTTCTCTACGTGGCACTAACTGTTTTTTTTACAGTTAATTATCTTATGAATGCAAGCAATCGGGAATGTTAACGTACCAAGCTGTCATATACCAATTTCCATTCATCCTTCAGACATGTAAAGTCCTTACGAATGTTTGTGAAGGCTGGCAAATCTTCCAGTCGACAAATTTCATCCCATGATTTTGAAGGAAGCCAGGTACATGGATTAGGAAAGGGATTCTCCAGACCTATGCCTCCAGTCAACAGGAATTTCCACTCATTCTCATTAATCTGCAATGAAAAGCACTGCTCTCAGGACTGAATAAATAAAAATTAACAGTTTTAGTACATTATGTACAATATCAATAAATTTATCTGACCTCTTGTATTAGTTGAAGAAGGTTCTATACAACTACTAAAAGATTATTTCCAAAGTATTCAGTGACTGATTTTCAGTTAAACGTGAATTTTAGGAATGAGCCAATTTAAAGATTCATCTGCATGCCTAACTTGGGGAATGAACAATGTCAATTGATTAGATTTTTAGACACATTCTTCAAACCCCAAAATATTGAAGGAAAAAAGACTGGACACATTTCTGGAAACTGTGCATTATGTAACTTTTTTTATAATGGAAGTCTAAATATGAAAAAGAAATATCAGCCTATTCTGTGTCTCATTCCTTTCTCAATGCTCCTCTATCTTAAGATTTCTTTGATGGCTTGAATTTTTAAATCAAAGTCCCTGTGAATGGGAGAATGGTGTCCTATGATTATTAGTGTCATCTCTTCAAAGAATTCTATGTATTCCCCAATATAAAAATTTCAAGAGTTTCTAAAACACTAAGTGTTTCTATATTACACTGAAAGAAACAATTCCAAGAAACCTTAAGGACCACGATGTGGTTAAAATGTGTGTATTTCATTAGAAAACATTTTGTAAAGAATTACTAGAAATTAATAAAATTCAGATGGTACAAGTGTTTGATTTTGAGGAAAAAAGTCATTTAATAAGCATTTTAAAAATAAGCACATTTAGCACCTTAAGTGAAAAAGATAAGTTTCTTAAAGCAATGGTTACAATTATTTTCTATATGTTCTTAAAACTCAGAATACATGACAGTAAAAGTCTGCAAAGTGTCCACTGTAAGAATAACACAGGCTGGGCTTTGGTTTAAGTAATGCTTAGAGTAACTGGTATCATCTAGCTCAGTTTTGCCATACCCATTCTTTATATATTTATTTTATTCTAGATAATTTTTTTCAATGCTTAAAATTGCTTATTAAAATTAAACACAAAAAAAAATGAGGCATAAGTAATATAATTATATATAAACTTATTTTTCTGTTCTTGTCCTGTATGTTCCTATTACTGATAGTTTGTATCTGTATGTTATATTTCTCGTATCAACCTGCAAATTATTTTAATTACTGACCATTTTTTCATGTTTCAGAAGATTCACAGTTAGACAAAAAGAGAAGAGCAGCTTGTCCTTTTCAAAGAGAGAGCGACAGACATTGACATAAAGTGAGTAAGTAAAATGATCCTTGAGAATCTTCAACCTACAGGTGTTGGAAAAAGAATAACTTTCCATTAGCATCACAATAAAGAAATTTAGAAATCTATTACAAACCATTATAGATTTCCTTGTTCTAATAAGCTCTCTGGTTAATTACCCCAAAGCAATCATGAAATGCATGTACCATTTCATGAGAAAAATAGCATAAAAAAGCATAAAAATTGCATTTAAGTGCAATTACATCTTAGTAACACATGATTTTCAGAGTAAGAGAGAGGTCCACTTTTCAGAAGTGGGAGTGGCAGAAAAACCAAACCAAAACACTTGATATGAATATAAATCCCAGGGTTAAAATCTTGAAAAATTGCCTATATACAAATTGGGAGAGTAATTTCCCATCCTCTGTTCATCAAGTAGAATATAGTCACTGATGTGATGCAAGACTGAAAACCTTTATTTAAACAATCTCTGTATAGAAAATTCATGTCAAGTGTATATTTTGATTAATCCTAATGTGATCATAATAGGGAGATCCATCACATGTAAAATAAATTAAATCATTAAAGATTGCCCAATTTTTCCTGTTCTCATAAACAAGATGGAAGTCAGAAGGACACCATAATTGTGAAACATTACTCAAACTGAGTTTTAAAAATATCCGGGTTAATAGTTACTGCCTTGCACACTCTGTGGCCAAGAGCCCCAGTCACAAGACTTCATTCTCTCTCACCAGTTGTGTGAAAAAGTTTCTTGTCTGTTTCTTGAAGACATACAAAGTCACTATGTGAAAAGAAATATAAAATGAAAGCAAGTGGACCATTTTTAACTGCTATTTTTATCATTTCATACACAACTTGAGGTAGCAACTACTAAATAGAAATAGTGAAATACGTTACAATTGTAATATATTGTACCAGGAAAATATTTGACATATATATGTACAAAAAAAAAATAAAATTTCAAAATGCAATGCCTGAGACACTACACTTTGGAGAAATGGCAGTAACGTTCTAGACTAACTATGAAGACATCACCAATTACAAATGGTGAATCATCACTCTTACCTTGTTTGTAAAACTTCTGATTGCTCTGAATTATCTATAGACATGATGAAAAGGTTAATAAACCACATGAGCGAATACTGGTACATTGGCTCAATGTTGCCTAGATCAGCAATAGAAAAAAACAAGACTGAGGAATGGACAGCAATAGGACGGTAGCCCATACGAGTATCATCAATCTTCTTTTCTGTCTCTTCAGCTACAGCTTGCTTTTCAGAAATGTCATTAGCCAGAACTTTGGAAGAAGACAGTATATTGATAGCAGTTTCATCCTCCAAAATATTTCCTTCTGAGGCTGAAAGAACTTCTAAAATCTTGTCTTCTATTTCTTTTAGCTGCCTAGAATAATATCCAAGATTATTCACAGCTTTTCTCTGTTAGTTTCTGTAAAATCAGACAATGTGTAGATTCTATTCATGGTATGTGACTTAGCTAACAAAACCTTTTTTTCTTATTAAACATTCCCTTAAATTTCTGAAAGATATATCACTGTCAGGCTAAAAATGGATGGCAAAGGGAGGAAGTGACCAACTACTCTGAACACTGCACAATTCATACTTTGACCCATCGGCAAAAATACCCTTTGTCATGTACTATCAGTGCAAAATGAAAACATTTCTAAAACACAGCCCTTAAAATCTAATCAAAATTTGTGAGGACAGCAAATCATATGCCAACATCATGGAAGGGATGCATAAAAACAGAGGACAGGATCAACCATTACATTTTGCAATTACGCAACTTCTAATTCTGATCTTTAACACTTTCTAATAATCCCAGAAATAGGAAATTATATCAGAAGAAGAAAGGCACGAGTGAGTAAAAGTATGCATCCAAGTCCACCTAAAAACCAAACAGAAGCCTAAGTTCAGGCTCTCAAAAACAGCAGTCTTGAATTTCCTGTTAAATCAACCCAAGAAAGGTCTTTAAAATCTATTTCCCATTATTGTATTTCCTTAAACTGCAGTCTGCTTCCAGCCCTAGTAGAGGAAGTTATCTTCATACCTTTTATTCTCAGCCCCTTGAAGGATGAGGGCTTGTTTTTCTTCTTCAAGATCTGGCCTTTCTCTTGCAACTACAATTCCAAGAAGCTGATCCTGCATTCCTTCTGAAGTTATCATAAAGTTCAGTAATGTTACCTGTTAGCAGAAATAATTTTGAAAGATAGAAAAGTTATAACCAGATACAATTAAAATGCTTCCTCATTTACAAGATGAGGTTTCTATAATCTGTTCAGCCAGAACATGTTCATATAATATGCTCAACTAGAAGGTAAATGAATTGCAGCTGAGGGTTTTAGATATAGGGTTGGAAAGCTAATTTCAGGATGAACTTTCTAAGTTAGCCATAAAAGGGACATGACAAGAATGTATAGAATTTAACTGTGTTCCTCAAAATTACACTGAGACTTTGACTATCAGTGCTGCAAGTGATTGCTCCAAATAACACAAACATTTTTACACGCAAGAGGGATCTACCCATTTGATACCTGTATGAAACAAGCAGCCTTTACAGAGAAAAGAGCAAAATATTTCTATTAATGAAAGATTCAACTTCATATACAGGTTTTGTAGACAAATTTGATATTGTTTGTTTTCCAGAATTGTTTCATCTGAACATTCCAGCACAAAGAGAATGCTAGTACAATATTTTGCAAAACCATGAAGACCAGGCAGATCACATTTTATGGTGTTTAGAAACTTGTCACACACAAAATTTTTGCTGTTTTCATAAAGTAAGTGGTAACATACAAGCTGGAGTTGCACTTCTAACTACTATTGCCTCTTTTCTTCTCATTAATGGCTTTTTTCACCTGCAATTTATAGTGTTATTATTGCAGGGATATTGGTATCCTAGAATTAGGAAAGCATCGTGTTCTCTTTTTCATGAGAAAACAAGTAACTGGGGAAAAAAAAAAGTTGTTTAAAAGAATTCCCATCCTATTACATATTCAGAATGACAGAATGGTATTTTTTTTATGGACATGAATAAATCACCTTTCCCTCAGCAGTGCTGAAAATTATCTGATTTTTTTTTAAGCGTTTCTTACTACATTTAACTAATAGTGTTAGAAACAGAAAAAAAGCTACCCCAAGGGCTAATAACTACAAGTTCATAGTATGTAGCCTAAATCCATGTAATCCATGATCTATGTCTCTTTGCAGACTTCACTACTTAAGTGACATTAGAATTCAGTACAGTCTTTTTCAAGCTGATAACCACATCCATAACTATCTTCCCTGGAGTCATTTCATTTGTTGGCTCCTGAATAATCCTTGGTCCTCCCTGGATGTGAACAACCTTAGTCAGCTAGCTCAGCAGTGTGTGGGGCAGCCAGGAGTATACCCAACCATGTCGTGAAGAAAATGCTCCTCACTAGAGCAATTCACAACTTACATCTGACTACATGGAAACCAACTAGAAAAGATTCCTCTTTAGACGTTTTATATTCTGAGGGGAAAAAAAAAGAGAAGGTTGTATTGACTGTTGATTGGCAACAATGACATTTTAATTATCTGTTAAAAAATTAAGTTTTTAAATGCATATATAGTCAAAGAGCAAATATTTTGGATCTTCACTTCCTTTCATATGTCATGGGTTTTTTTCTGAATATGCAGCTGATTACCTTCTTTGATAAAAGATCAAGGTCTCAGTGATTTGATGTTCATTGAAGGGAACAGAAGCTACTCCCTTTCATTAATTTGTGTCCACTTTTCCTTCATCAGTAGTCCTTCATTGTTGAAGCAACTTCCTGTTACATTTTACTGGAATTTGACTTATTTTTTAGTTGGAAAGTTTTGATTTCAAGGTTTTGTGTTTCAATACAGCCTATGTTACAAAGTGTAAATTTGCAATACTTTTCTATAAACAAATCTTCAAAGATAATGAGAAATAAAAAGAGGAATACATCTCCCAAGGAACTTCAAAAAGACTAACCCACCAATTTTATTCTTTAAAGCAGGAAAACACCCTTTCTTTTTTTCTTTATCCTAACATAGGAAATGAAGAATAGCTATCATTATCAAATGATTCTGCCCCTCTACTCTGCCCTGGTGAGACCTCAACTGGAGTACTGCATCCAGTTCTGGAGCCCCCAGCACAAGAAGGATGTAGACATGTTGGAGCACATCCAGAGGAGGGCCACCAAAACGATCAGGGGAATGGAGCATCTCTCATATGAAAACAGGCTGAGGGAGCTGGGGTTGTTCAACCTGGAGAAGAGAAGGGTCCAGGGGGACCTTACTGTGACCTTCCAGTACCTGAAGGGGCTACATGAAGGTGGGGGAAAGTCTATTCCAAAGGGTTTGTAATGACAGGACAAGGAGCAATGGTTTTCAGCTAGGAAAGGACAGATTTAGACTGGATATTAGAAAAACATTCTTTAATCTGAGGGTGATAGATACTGGAATGGGCTGCCAAGACAGATGGTGGAGACCCCATCCCTGGAGTCATTCAAGGTCAGGCTTGATGGGGCTCTGAGCAACCTGCCCTAGGCAGAGATGTCCCTACTTGTGTAGGGAGTTTGGACCAGATGGCCTCTAGAGGTCCCTTCCAGCCTAAAACATTCTATGATTCTATGATCAAATATATAAATGTGTAAATATTTTTTCTAACTGTTACAAATAAGGCACAATGCCAGGAATTGCTCAGACTCCCATCCCTAAGTATAGTACAGCTAGAAATTGTGAACATGACAGTCTAATGTAGAGGTGACTATTATATTAAGTACTTGTAAATATATTTATGATAATAAAAGGCGACTAAATAGCATTGGGAGATACAGACTGGGAAAGGTGATAAAATTTAATAAGTAAATTCCTGACAGTATGAAAGAATGATGGTATTGCAAGGTGAAGTATTGGATATGAGAAATGTCAACACTTCTAAGATGGTACCAATCTTCCAGCAGTGTAAAAAAAACCTCAAAAGAACAAACAAAAAAACCTCACAACAAACCAAAAAACCACAACTGTATTGGCAGAGAAGGAAGAATAAGCAAATTCCAGAAATTCTTCCCTGGTTTTAGCAAAGGAATTATTTTAAAATTAAAACAGAGTTACACATTCATTTTCAAAACTCTCACCTTAACAGATGTTTCAGGAAGATAATGTGGATTTCTCAGTTTAGTTGTAATATAAAAGCGGAATTCAGGTGCATACTCAATAGTGGAGTCTCCAAGGCAAATGCATATAGACCCTGCCTGCTTAAATGTCTGTTTGAGCAAAAGTGGCTCTAAGATAGGATCAAGTTCTTCTCCAATATTCTCCAGTAGCACTTCAAAACAGAATAAGAATTAGTAAGACTAATTTCCATTACCGGTTGGCCATTATTTATAATACATATGTATAATATGTATTTACAGTATCAAACAACAAAAATATTAATTGAGCTATATCTAGAGATAAGGTTAATGCTTCTTAGCACATTCAGCTGATTGAAAAATAATGTACTTTTTAATTTCTTTTCCTAACATATTATCAATTTGCAAAAATGCAACTAAAATATCACCGTTACTGCTGCCAGTGGCTTAGAATAGCAGCTTAAGGCTACCATTTCTAAAAAGGCACATAACAGCAAATTAAATGTCACACACCACAGAAATAATTTGGGGTAACTACGTGTGCTTCAATTTTAACTGTAAGCATATGAGATTGTCAAAATCAAGAAAGAAATAACGGAGAATAAACAACACCTTTATTTGTAATCCAGTTAGCCATTGAAAAATAGCTGGATTTGCAACTATGTGTTTCAATTCTTTATTTTGATTTGAAGGTTATGAAGACTAATTACAATAAAGATACTACAGAGAATACAAAAATCATTAATGATCACAGCCTAGCAATCTGGCATTTAGAGTCTTGAAAAGCCAAGTAAAAACATTACTTGTTAGAAATAAAACTATTGTAACATGCAAAACCAACCAAGCAAAAAAAAAAACCTACCTCATAAAACAATTAAAAGATAAAAAATTAAACTATTATAAATATATTGTGCTAAGTAGTATCTTATTACCTGGGGTGAGGACTTCAATTACCATAGTACTAATTTGATTCAAAACAAGAAAAAAATTTCTCTGTTTTCCTTAACTCTGAGAACATTGGATACCCACTGACATTTCGGGGTTTTTTAGCTAATTGTGCCCCCTCCAGGTTTTCCAGGAATTTACACTTTCAGTAGTCAACGTACCGGGACTGCCAAACTGAATGCAGTTTTCCAGAGTTGTAACAAATTGAGGGTCACTGAGTTTGATTATATGCAAATTATTGGCTTTTTCCATGTTCTTTATCCATTTATTTGCTTGACCCTGAGGATCTATCATCAAAGGCCATCTTCTTGCATTACTGAAGGCACAAATACAAATATTCAGAAATTAAATATAAGCTCTTCAAATGTTTACCTCAAAGTACTTCCAAAGACAATTTATTCTCATCTGCATTAAACCAAAAATGCACCAGTATGAAATTGTAGTAGGCACATACTCAGGTATAATCCTTGATGAATTTAAGAGGAGATAAATGATTCTTAAATTTCTATGTTTGCAAAAAGTAATTTTCCTCTCTCAAAGAAAGTACTTATTCTAAGACTTCTTACTTCCTGGAAAGTTAATCACATTTAATTTTAAAGCACTTTCGAAATAAAATGTTGTAAAACTCTGAACAGCTTTAATACAGTCACACACATAAGTGAGCATTTTCAAGTAAAACCAAATTAAATTTTCCACCAGAGACACCTTTTTGAACTCGTATAAGGGAAGCGTATAAGCAGATTCAAAGGTATCTAATCCTTAAACAGCAATGGACACAAAGAATTTCTGGATTTTATTGTTGGCAGACTTAGTAAAACCACTTCACAGATTCTTTTACGGTATTTTCTACCACAGGTAGTTACGTTACCAATATCTCTAAGACTAGTGACACATTTTAATGGTCAATTACAGTTACAGCAATCATCAGGCAGAAGTGAAAATTCCAAAATAAATATGGTCCTAAAAATCTGGCTAAAGGGGCCCAGTCGGATCCTGGTTGGTCAGGAGATATATTCTACCAGAAGGAATAAAACAATAACTTCTTTTCCAGATTCAGCATAACAAAAAATTATCTCTCCGATTTTTTTTATGCATTATACAGAAAAGAGAATCATCAGATACTTTTTCTCTCTATGAGGAATTTTGAGATTTCAGAATTTGTTTCACTTTACAAATAGGAGAATATATTTAAATATGCAGAATTAAAAAAATGTTTTAGATCAGTCTATCATTAAATGAAGTCAAAGTATTTTATTTGGATGTAGCTTAAGATAATTAAAAATGGGAAATTATAAAAGCAAAAAGGGGATTTCAAAATGAAAAATAGATCCTTATCAGAACTTTCTCTAACTTGTGCTGACTATTGTCATACTAACTATATTATAATAGGAAGCTACAGCTGCAACTGCCAAGCTTTTAAATATAAATAGTATTTAGTAAATTCCAGCACTCCCAAGATGTAATCAGGTTTCTGCTCCAAATTCACAGTTTAATAATTAGGGGCTTTTTTCAAATTTCTTTGAGGACTGGACTGGGTGCAAAGATGACTCTGTGGTACCCTATTCATAATGCTTACTAAAGAGGTCCCTACACTAAACCAAAACTCAAAGCTCTCTGATCCATCTCTGGAATTATCCCCTATAGGAAAGGAGCCTAGAAATTCTCTCCATTCTAGATTTTTGCATGTCTCTTACTGCCTTCAGTAGAAGACAAACATGGCCTTTTTTTGTTCTATTGTTACTGTGCCATAGCAAAATAAAGACCAAGCTTAGCACTGCCAAACCAACACTTCCAAAATGTCAAGGTTTTACACAATAATTCTGTTAAACTAAACACAGTAAGCAGCATGTTTGTAAAATAAAAAAGGAGGGGGAGGAGGGGAAGGTATTATTATTGCAGTCTATAGGAGGGGAGTGAATCCACAGATTTAAAAAGTTATAAAGTTAAAAAATATTATTGATGTTTCTTATAAAATTAAACATAATGGTAATTTTATAACTTTTAAACAGTAGAAAACCATCTATAAAAATAATAAATGAAAAGCAGGTTGAATGAAGCTATTTAATGAAAATTATTCATTGGCTTTTTTTAAATTTTGATTTTTTTTTACTTACGAGATAATGATGCCATTTTCAATAGAAAACATATCAGAAGGTAGTCCAGCAATATTCCAAGCTCTGATTTCCACTGGTTCTCCCAGGGTATTTGTTAAGGAAAAATCATCAGAACAAGGAATGCCTTTTGTTTTACAAAGCAACGCCCACTCTTTAGTTTGCATCTAGATAAGAAAAAAAGTAAATATTAAGTGAAGTTGTGTCCATTCAAAAAAATTTAAAACTATTAAAAAGTGTATTTTTGAATCAATTTCCTCTAATGGTTGCTACAGATGAGATGACTATATCTTCAAATGGAAAGAAATGCATCCTTCTGTACAAAAGGTCTAAAAATATCTCTAAAAATGCCTTTGTCTGTGATTTCTATATATGTAATGTAAGTTTATTTGATTAGATACTCAGTATGATTTTATTTACCATTTCAGCACCAGTCTTTATACTATGAAATAAGTGTAGAACAAATGCACAGTCTAACTAAAACAAAACAAAACAATTCTTCATTGTTTAACTCTCAGGACACATATAATGAGCACTTGTCAGGACTTAACCAAACTTAACAATCATTTAGAGTTTCTTCTCAGTATTCTCTGTATCATGTAACTTACTATAGTTGTGTAAACTGTATGTATGGTGCATAATTATAGCAAAGACCTTTAAATATGGAATCCAAAAAGCATATTCCACTAGGAAGAATGCTTCTAAAGAAGGAAAATTAATAAAAATAGCATGTTCGCATGAAAGGCACAATCTTGTATGAAAGCTATGTGCAAGGTCAAAGAAATATGTTGTGCAATTCTAAACTAAAAATCAGCTGACAAAGCCTCAAATAACAAAACTTAGAAATATAGTGTTAAAGGGTCTAAGGGCTAGAGACATAGAGGTGGTGAATGATGGATTCATCCATTTGCATAAGATAAAGTTGATATTCCAAAAGATACCATAACTTTTTCTCTTATGAAAACTCAAGGGGGAAAAACCACAAACAACATAGCAGCAGATGAAATGAAGAACTGCCCAAAAATGATGATGCTATCCAACAGTTTCCCAAAGAGATACCTAACTAATGTGTCTGCACAATCACCAGAGTATGAAGAAGCAATCGGGAATCCATACCTACCATTGCACAAAGAAAGAAACTATGCAGTATAGAGAATGAAATTGCACTTAACTTTTCAGATTAATTAACTTTTAGTGAATAATCATGCAGATGTCACTGCCTTTTATGAATATTATCTGCACCTGTATCTGCTTGTCCAGAATTCAGTTCAGCAGCCCTTACGCTGTTTCCCCAAAAGTTCCCCTACGTACCCAGACAATGTTAAGAACAAAGCAGATTATAAGCATAAAAGAGAACATTCTCCCAAAATTATTTGATTCAGAATTCTAAAAGCTGCTATTTATTTATGCTATAGATACACCATAAAATAGTAACATCACAAAATGGACATTATGAAGAAAATACCTGTTTGAAAGAACAGTACAAAGGTTTTTAAAGAAAAATGGACAAAGGAAATACATTGTTCAATAACTATAAAAGACAGGGTAATTAGAAGAAAAGCAACTAAAGGACTCCATGCTTTACACAGCGATAAGTACTTTACAGTAGAACGAAGGAAGCATTTCCCCCAAGTGTCCTATAAACAAAACTCAAAATCCTACAAAACAGTTTCAGTTCCACTTATGCAATTTATTCAGATGGAATCAGAAGCTAGAAGTTCTTTATATCAGATGAAAAAATGATAAAGTTTAGATCATTACAAAACACGAGGACAAAATCACTATTAGTATTACTTGTCTGTAGCTGGATGTAAAGGCTCCTAGGTAAGCCACAATTCCCGATGAAATAAGTATATCTCCAGTCAAATTGATGTACTGCCTTCCCAGCTCCGAAGCAGTCTCATGCCAACGAGTTTTCTCACCCCCAAGGCCACCAATCAATTGTTCTGCTCGTTGTAGTTTTTTTCTGCATAAGTCAACCTCAGAATAAAAGAAATTACTGATTAAATGACATGATCACTTCAAAGACATTTTACAAATATTAATAGCATTCAAGGATTATTTTCCTGTGCAGATGTTTTCTTAATTAACTTCACCAATAGAAAGAAAACACCTTTTTATTATAATGGGAATGTTTAAAGAACAAGAACTACCTCTGCACTAGCAAAGCAAAGTCTATTCAGTTACATTTTCATTCAAATAAAGGAAGAAGACCAGTATAAAACATGCAATATAGAAAATATTAATAGTCAGGGAAAATATCTACATATCATAAGAGAAACAAACAAACAGATAAAGAAAAAACCTTAAAGATATCTCTACCTCATGAAAGTAGGTATGTGCTTTTCTACAAAAAAAAAAGAAAAAATTCCTTGTGAATACACAATGTGCATTTCTACTGCTAGTTTTTAACTGAGCTATCTTTCCAGGTATGTCTGTAATCTTATAACAACAAAACCAAAAAAAAAATATATATATATTTAATAGGAATGTAATCCATCTCTGTTAGAATTCTTTACTTTCTAGTAGAGACAAATCTCATCCATGAGATAGATGGAAAATGATGCCAACTCATGCTGCTGCTAGAAGCCTCTCTCTTCTGGTAACCATAGCAGCCAAGTTAACACCACAGTAACAAACAGTGTAGTTTATCCCTCCCTTCTACTTCCAAACCATATCAGGATGCGGAAGAAGCACGCGAAGAGCTGACTTGAACTGCAGACAAGAACTAAGACACCATTTCAAATCCCAATACTGATTTTATAAACAACGCTCAAGGTGATGTACTGCAAATTAAAAACACTGCATATTTCTGCACACATAGCAGCTATTTAGCAGTCAGAAACAGTTTACCAGAATCCTTCTCAAAATTGCATTAGCACAGAATGTGTAAATGAACTGTTAAAACTTTTAATGTACTGACTTGCAAGTTAATAGATGAATTAAACACTTAGCACAATCACTGAAAATTTATCTCCTCACAAGAAAGCAGTTATGAGTGAGGGTGTAGCAGAGGGATATCAACTGGTAAATTCATAGCACCTATATTTTCATAGAATCCTCTCTTAGCATGGCTTGATTTGGAAGGGACCTTAAAGATCATCTAGGTGAAACTCCCCTGCCATGCACAAGGACACCTTCCACTAGACCAGGCTGCTCAGACTCATCCAGCCTGGTCTTAGAAACTTCCAGGGATGAGGCATCCACAACTTCTCTGGGCAACTTGTTCCAGTGTCTCACCAGCCTCACAGTAAAGAACTTTTTCCTCGTGTCTAATCTAAATCTACCCTGCCCTAGTTTAAAACTGTTTCCCCTTTGTCCTATCACCACATGCCCTTGTAAACAGTCCCTCGTCAGCTTTCTTGTAGGAAGGCTGCTTTATAGCAGACCTTATGGTCTCCACAGAGCCTTCTCTTCTCCAGGCTGAACAGCCCCAACTCTCTCAGCCTGTCCTCATAAGAGAGGTGATCCAGCCCTCTGACTGGACTGGCCTCCTCTGGACCCTTTCAAATAGATCCATGTTCTTGTGTTGGGGGCTCCAGAGATGGACACACTACTCCAGGTGGGGTCTCACAAGAGCAGATGGGCAGAATCACCTCCTCTGACCTGCTGGACATGCATCTTTTGATGCAGCCCAAGTTAGAGCTGGCTTTTTGGTCTGCCAGTGCACATTGCTAGCTCATGTTAAGTGCTTTAATTTTCTATTACTTAAAAGCATTTGTTCCCCATGCTTTGCTCATTTATAACTTGAAGACCGTTAGACCAAGATAAAAGATGGTTATCTAAAAGGATGACTTGTTCAACATATTGACAGTTAGAAGGAAAAATACCATTTGACAAAACAGCAAATGTTCAATAACTTTTCTGGATATCAGTAGAATAGTTCATCTTTTGTGTCATATACCTGATTTTCCAAGTCAGCCTTCTCCTGTTTCTTGGATTCCAGTGTCTGCTGGAGCAGAGCCAATTTATCTTGAACCTCCTTCAGGTCTGCTTGTTTCTTTATTAGACCATCCATAGCAATCTTTAATTTTCCTTCAGCTTCATTCAACTTTAGCTTTTTTGGTGCAACATTTTTTGTCATTCTAAATAAAGCCAAAGAATAAAATAAACACCTGGAAGATGCACTCTTACTCCAGGGCTACTATTAAAAAAAATGAACATAGGAAAGATGAAGGGAAACCTCAGCAACTTAGTAGGTCATATAATGTTTTGATTCATAATTTGATGACATCTGAAGACAACTGGATTTACTTCTTTACTTTACTTTTACTTTAGCTTCCCAGTGCTGACTGACTGTTAAATGTGAGTGCCAGATGTTTCAAATTAGAAAAGATCATATAAAGTAACCACACTTTTTCTGTGTATCAAATATAATGTGTAACAAAACATTTCCTTTGGGCTTGATATGACTACCAGAAATTTCCAAAGACATTTCACTAATGCCTCAGTTTTGTGCAACACACTAAAAGGAAGTTACCTCCATTTGCTAACTGAACAGACTGTTGCTCCCATGCCTTATCAGAAGAATTCAGAACTGAAAATCAGACTCTAGACCTTAACATCAGCTTTCTTACATGAATGAATCTTGATGACTGCTTGTTTGCACAAGGTTTCCTTTTGTAAGAAGTAATTTCACACCTCTTTTGGTGTTAAACTCCTAAATCAAATTTATGTTAACCTTTTTAAAATTTTTATACATACTTACGTATCATAAAACTCCATGGCTATGACCCATTTACACAGACCCTCTGCTGCTGTGGACGCATTCCGAATCTTGTCTGGTACAAACTCAGGATTTGTAAGATACCGTTTTCTTATGATAGCCATGTAAGCTGGGGGAATGTTATCCTTGTCATATTCATGAAGAGACTGAAGAAATCTTATGTCACCCAGAAGTCTCTTAGCAGGACCCCAGAAATCCTCAACTTTTTTTCCAGAACCTGTTGGATCTGGAATCCTATCTGCTTTGATGCCCTTAAGGATGCATACAGCTTCCATTACAAGCTTGACACCAGCAGGAGGACTCTTCATGGACTTAACCACTGTAATATCCTTAAAATAAGAATTAAAAAAACACCCTTAGAGCTCTGAACATAGGTGCATTAATTCTTATATTATAATAGAAACGATAACCTTTTCTATGTCAAGATATTTTTCCATATACATTTGCATTTTTCATACTTGAGAATTTGAAACACATTGTGATCTCAAGTTCATAGCACAACCTCCACAGTCAATACATATATATCTCATCTTTTATTTGCAAATTTTTTTTCCATTTTTTTTGCATTCTATCTAGTCCTTTCTTTAGGTACTGTTCAGTTTAGACTAACACTGGCATCTGAACAAAAGTATCTGAAATCTAGTCAACAATCAGTTTAGAGGAGACAAAAAAATCTTATCTGTAATTCATTTTTAGTTGGACTAAAAAGTTGGTGGGCGTTGCACCTCAGTTGTGGAGTTAAGGTGTTCCAGCATTTTATTCTACCCTTCGGTAAAATAAACCTTCCAACCCTACAGAACCACATCAGCAGTGGATAAGTAGATTTAATACAGCAAGGTAAAAGCTTCCTAACCCAGAACTAAAGATTTGTGCTCTCCAAGTGCAGAAAATAAATCAGTAGGTATTTAGTCAGTTACTAAACTCCCAGAGTGAGCTTACTGAGGGAAGGGGCAGCTGAAAGGAAGAAAACTATTGTGTAAGAAGTAGTGACAGTATAAGAAATGAATAGGAAATGAAGGAAATGAATAAGCAAAGTTTTAACTGCAAATATAGAATAATAACATAAAAGAATGGGACACTTCTATTTAAGCAAGAGGTCTGAAAACTAAATATTTAAGGAGAATAATCTCTCACTCTTCCCAACGAATAGCTCCACATGGAAATTTAAATGTTCCTTCGAATACCTTTTCTGAGAGAATCCATACTCACATAAATCAAAGGATTTATAGATTCTCATCTTTATTTTGCCTGCTAGTGTACGATTTTGATAGCTTGCCCATGGTTTCTTTGAGGCCTAAAACCTTGGTGATTTGGAATGTTCATTTGTGTCAATAAAAAACACAGAAAGATATATTAAGACTGGATTAAAAAAAAAATTAAAAAATTATATCCTTGAAACTGTGAACTACAGTTCCTGGTTCCTGCAGTTCAAAACATAATCAAAAATACATTTAAAAAAAAAACAAACAAACAAAAGAACCCAAAACCAAACCCAAACCAACAAAGTAATACCATATGGGAAAAAAAAAAAATGAAAAAAACCCCAAACCTGCAACCACACATGTTCAGGGGGGGAAACAAGAGCAGGTAAATAAAGTCAGGGAATTTCAATGAGGCAGTCAGAAATCTAGCTGAGAAGGAAGTCCTTGGAAAGGAAGAACAATCAAATTTAGCTAGCTGTTCCAGGAAAAAAAATAAAGGACAAATACAAATTACTTGAATACAACCAAAGGTTGTAAGAGGAGTAAGAGATTATTGAAAAGGCTAAAAACAAACTCAGCTGCAATTAAAAGCAATATGAAGGATAATAAGAGAAATTCTGTAACTGCGGTAATAGTAAGAAAAATCAAAATGTCAATGCTCTTTGCACCTGATGTCTCTAAAAGATTAACTGTGCGTAGATGACCAGCACAATTAATAACGCTGCCAAAGCACACCTGAGATTTGACCAAGGTCATACAGGTCCAGACCTGTGCAGTATTTTCATTACTGAAATGAATGATGGGAAAGACAATATGTTTATTAAACATATTGTTTAATAATAAACATATTAAACATATTGTTTAATAAAATAATAGAAGGCTGAGAATAAATGCAAATACACTGGAGTAGAGAACGGGAAAATACGTTATCTTGATAAGTTGCGGAAATAGAAAAGTCTAGAAGAACTATTAAAAAAAACAGGGTGAAAGCAATGATTCTGTAATAGTGATTTTCAGGAAATTATACAGCTCATAATATAAATGACAAACTATGCGTGTTAATAACCTACACAACATTCAGCAAAAGTACAGCTGAAGTACGGTATTGAACTTTGGGCAATGCACCTGAGTAAATGGATGGAGAAGGTCAAGAAAGAATAACCAGGAAAGCTGATTTGATATACACAAAAAGACTAAAAGAATAGTGAATATTTATCTTACAGAAAATAAAGCTGGAAGTGGTGAGATCAATGAGGACAATCTTTAACTGCATAAAAGATAAAGAATAATGTCCACAGGGAGCTGGATGGAAAACAAGGTTTAACTTGTAAACACCAGGAAAATCTACATAATGACAGATGTGGAAAGTGGAACAGATTAACAGCAGAAAACCACGATTTCCAGAGGCTTTAACTTTCCTAGTTCACAATTTCAGTGTCTTTGTATGTGTATTGCTACAAAACATAAATGTCAACAGCAAAATAACACTTAAGATTGTTATACTTTTCCTAATCCTTGATGAACAATGAGCCACGTGAGGAAGACAGTTCCTTTTGACTTTAGATATTCATTTCAGCAGTACTAAATCATGTATAGATCTGTTTCTCCAAACAAAGCAAACTGTGTCCTGCTCTACTTTCCATCAGCGGTGGTGAAGGGTGATTCAAAACCAAGTCTTGTGTAAGTACTCTAAGCTCTCCTACATACACAGATTTGGTTTGTGTTCATCATGCCATTTAACTACCAGTTGAGTAAAAAACCTCTGAGTTATTTTTCCCTTGGAAGTTCCTACTACATATTTTTTTCTTCTTGTATTATAGAACACCCGTCTTGGAGACACTCAGCATTGATAGCTGCTGAAGTATTATTTTATCAGCCTTCAAAGCCCTGTTCTCATCTTGTTATTCACAAGTATAATGCAATTGCCTTGAAGTAAGTAACCATATACTATTTTGACAAAGCACATCAGTGATTTGACAATGTCAGAATATAAAACTTTTGATACCAAACAATAGAGGTATGTAACAAACCACTTGCTTGCAATGTAAGGTTTCCTTGAAAGTTCTGAAAATCTTGTTTTCAGCAAGAATAGTTGGAGCATGTAGTCCATCCTCACTTACAATCTGGGAAACTTCCATTCACCCCACCATAGGCAAAACATTATCTAGGCAAAGAAACCTGAGTATCCATAAACCAAAGGTGGTTGCCTCCACTGTCATACTCCTATGAAGAGTGGTCCCTTAACATGGGGAGACACAGAATTTCAACCTCAATTTCTAGACTCTGAAAGAACGGGTATAAAATATTAGTTGACAGGTCAGTAGGTTCTGAATAAGAAAGTGAAAAGCATATGGTTTTTAACTTAGTGATTGTTGTGTCAAAATATGTTTATGATTTTTTAAATGTCTAGAATGATATTTGCCCTCATGGTCCATAAACATTTAGTGTTACAGCTTTTACACTGAAAAATAAAGGCTTTATAAAACTGAAAGATTTCAGGAAGTTTCTAAATATAATGTCAGTTCTGAAAAGACAGGTATTCCATGGGTTTGTCTATACAAATACCTCTCCAGTGTGCAAATGCTCAGTCAGCCATACCTGAGCAGTAAGAGTGTCAAGGGCAGCCAGAGCACTTTCTAAATAAGGCATGGCTTGTGCTAAGTCAGCATCGCATTCATCTTTGATGGCTTTTGCAGCCATAGCCTGCTCATTTGCCACTGCTTCATCAGCTTTCACCACTTCTTCAGTTTTGGCCACTTCCAAAGATTCTTTTTGAATAACGTCCATCATCTCATCAACTTGCTTGCTAGCTTCCCGTAACTGAGGTTGCAGAGCCTCCAGCTCAGTCTGCATCAGGGATACTTGAGATGAAGCAGAGTTCAGTTTCTCCAAGCCAACTTCGTATCTTCTTTTGTTTTTCATCATCTTACTGAAAATAAATAGTACTTTATAATAAAGATATTTTATCAATACTTTATCACTTTATTTACTGAGATCCATTCTGCAGATTTCTCACTACTCTGAATAATCAGATGCCGATCTTTTTTGATTTGCTCAGCAAGTAGTAAACATACCTGGAATAACTTAAGCCACAGTCTTGAACTATTCTATCACGTATACTCAGAGATTGGGAGATAGATAATACAGTAAGTGATCACTTATAGATAAATAAATCATTTTCTGCCTCTTTACTGGCAAGATTGACAAAATCAAGATGACACAGTAGTAGCAGACAAGAAAAGGAGAAGGGTGGGGATACACTCATGAAGATTACTAGTTGAGGTGAGGTTGAAATGCAATTAATAAAATCATGAAAATCCCTTTGGCAGCAGAATGTTAATGGCTCTGAGGACAGCTAACAGTGTCAGAATCAAGAACATTCCAGAGGTATTTGATCTCTTCATTCAAAACTGTACTGCTTTATTCCTGGAATTTCTTGCTGCATGCAGTGTTTCGCACAGCCCACTGATCCAATTAGGTATTTGTCTTAATTGTTATGATAATGTCTTATCAATGGGAAAAAGAGGAAAGAAAAAGGAACTTTCCCTCACCGGCCATGAGAATAAAACAGATGTGCCCATGCATACAGAGATCCTTTCTACACAGGCTCAAGGACGTGGTGTAGTAGTTAGATAATGGTTGGACTTGATGATCATGAAGGTCTTTTCCAGCCACAGTGATTCTGTGATTCAGGCACAGCATAGCTGAACCCTGATACCGAGTCAATGACACCTAGCAACTTGGAAGCTAGTTTCACCTCCCCAGAGAACCCTTAATTAGCATAATATACATAATCAACATATAGCAACAGAGCTGTCAGAATTGGTCTAATACTTTTCTATTTTGAGAGTATCAAGTTAGACCTTTTGTCCAGCAAGGAAGCATGTGTCGTAAGAGTACATTTTATCCATCCACTGCTAATTTAAATTAACTAAAACCAATTCACTTGTTTTGTTCAGATTAGCTATAAGAGATAAAAAATAATATTTTTGTGAACTTCAGCACCTCTAGAGAAGGTCACATTATAAATTCTTACGTGCACTTCTTTTTAAGTAGACTTTTAAAAGTGGAGATCAATTCCAAGTATGAAGTAGGTGTAACATAGTTGAATCTTTGAAGCTCTGCATGATACAAGTCAGATAAAACAATGGTAGATGTATGAAAGCTTTTGCACATATCAATACATCCACTTCTAGTTTCTCCTGATATTTCCACATCTTCCAAGAAGCGAGATGCAACAGCTTCTAATGCATCTTCAGGCCACGTCTAAAACAAATGAATCAATACCTTACTCTGTCAGAACTTCTCATAAATGTCAAAACTTTTTTCAAGAAAGTATCTTTACCCCATTTCATAGATAAATTTACTGAGGCACAGAGAAATGACTTGATGAAAAGATCATCAAATAAGACAATACCAGAACTGGAAAGAAGCAAACTACTTAAGGATTCAGTTCAAACCCACTGTCTTATTTCATGCAATAGAAATACTGCTACCAAAAGGAAAATTGGGCATTTTCAGTATGTCCATATGTGCGTCTATCTCTGCTCTTACACTTCAAAATAGCCGTTGAAGATACAGTACTGTACTTTAAAACTTGATGAAATTTAAGTTCCTCAGATTCTTTATATGATTAAAATCTACATCCTACGTGTTCTAAAGTCTTTTGCACATAGCAGTCAGAATATAATCTTATTTCTGGGTAGGGGGGGAAAATCTATCATTTTGCATCAAAAGAAGTCTGTATCGTTGACAGACATTTCAGGTTTAAACTTTTTTGGCAGTGGAGATTCTGGTAGTCCTGGTAATAGAGGAAAACACTGAGCATAGAAATCTGCAATGTCTACGGTGCGAGGTTCATTTGTTCATTCAGTTAGTTTCTTTATGATTTTGCATTCACTCTATAATGGCCTTTATTACAGTCTAAACACTTCTAATGGTGTGAACAATTTAAAACATGATCTTAAGAAAATTCAAGATCTTTTTCTCTGTTTACTTGACCAGAGAGAAATACTTGCAATGAAAAGGGTTGAAGCAATGTTTTTATTGCACCTCCATTAGAATAACAACCCCAACAGAAGTTTTGGGTTTACCTGAAACCAGTCTAGTGTGCAGCAGTTGACAAGAGCTGGAAATTTCCGAAGGCGATTACGGAAAGCATCTCCAATGGGACTCATTGCCAGTACAATGTGAAGCTGATCTCGACAGCGATCAACAAACATGTTAAAAAGAGCTATAGGGCTGCCATCTGTTTGTTTTGTCCTATCCCGTTGGCGATCTACTTGACGCATTTGTTCACAAATTTCCTGTTTTTCATCTACTGCATAAAGGTTTGGCACTTCACCTGTATTTAGTAAGTTGTTAATATCTTCTAGGAATGATTCCTTTTTAATCTGTGTATCTGTGAACAAGAAAACTCCCTGTGTCTCCCCTTCAGTAGATTTTTTTAGTATGACTTTTAAGTCTTCGTGCCACTCATTGAAACCATAACTTTTAGTTATCTCAACCTGAAAAAGGTTGTATTCAGCCATATGGGCTGCTAATCGAGTCAGAGATTGTCGACCACTACCTCCCACACCAACAAGGAGGGCATGGCTGCGAGGCTGTTTCAGAATACGAGAAATCCTACAAATGTGCTCTATAGCAAATCGAAACAGGACAAGCTGCATTGGCTTTTTGCTGATGTTATTAAACTCTTCAAGGTGACTCTCTACAACTAATCTCAATTGATCCACATCGCTAATCTCCCTGTACGTAGTGTCCTCTCTCTTAGGGTCATGAAAGTCACAAAACATTAAGCTACGTAAGTCATCTTCGTCCACCCTGCCATCATTGTTGAAGTCCAGGTTCTGGAAAAGTTCATGGAAGTCTTCATGTAAGTAATTTTTCACTACTTCTTGGATAAATCCAACAAGCCAAGCCCGGTCAGGATTATCCACCAAGCGATCATAATACACTCTAAGAACCTGTATAATAAAAATGTAATTGTTTTAATAGTTCCTGAATTCATATTTCTTTGAAACAAGCTTTATCTTGTAAAATTCTGGAAAAGACTTCAAAATATATACCAGTTTAAACTTCCCCACCTAGAAAAACCCAAAATATTTAGGAAAAAAATTGAGCAGTTGAGATCAGTAATAATACTTCTTAAGTAAAGTGAAATTTCATAGAGAAATACATATAAACACACACACATATACATGTTTACAAATATTATGACATTATTATTACATTAGTACATTATTATTACATATTTTAAATAGAAAATGCTTATAGTGAAGATCATGAATAGATTGACTGGAAGTCTGAATATCCTTCATCCTTACAGAATTGTAAGAAGTTTTTGGAAAAACCACTTCAAAATTACTGATCATTTCTTTATGCAATGGATGATGAACTAGAATGATCACCAAACATCTCTTCCATGGTCACTTGACACTGATTTGATTCTATGAACTATAGCTAAATATTTAATAAAGAACAGTTAGCAACAACTTTGCTTTCTTGTAATCCAGGGGGAAAGAACAAACAAACAAACAAACAAAAACACAAACAAAAAAAAACCCGCAAAGAGCAGGTATTACATATATGGGGCTTACAAATGGGGCTTTTTCCATTTTGAAAGAGATATTTCATTAGAGCTCTTTCAGGGTGTCTACCCTATTATGCACGAAAGACAGAAGGCATTTGCTGAAGACAGTAAGATTAAGAATTTTGTCTAGAGGAAGCCCAGAAGTAAAAAAAAAAATTAAAAAATAGTAAAATAAAAAAAAATGGAGAGACCAAAGCAAACTTTAAATCACACAAAATTTTCAGTGGATCCAGGACTACTTGCTGTTTGCTGTTCTCACTGTTTCTTTGGTTTAGGAAGAAGAGAAGAAATGGAAAGAACTGTGCACGAATTCAAAGCAGCAGAGACTACATAATATGAAAGTGAAGGTATCAGCAATCAACTTGTCTACTAAGATATGATTTGTACTTTAAAGAAGTCTCATTTCCTCTGCCCGTACGGTATACAAAATCCTTCCTCATGAGTATGATACCAAATCACAGCTATTAGCCACTATGGAATTACATAAAGATCATTACACAAATCCCTATCTTTTTCTTATTTATAATAAATAACATTTCTTAGTATTAGGTAAGTTACCTCATGAATCCAGAGACGTTTTATAATTACTGCAGATTCTGTTGTTTCAGGCCTTGACAGGCAAACCCCTTGAATAACACGTGCAAAGTCACGAAGATTGAACAAATAGTGAGATTTGGCTGGGGTAGGAAGCAAATTCTTCATAGCTTCTTTATACAGATGCATGGTTCCATTAACTATTTGCGGAGTCAGTTCTACATATTGTGATGGAAAGCTGTAACTGACAAGTCATAAAAGGTGGTAAGAACAGAATGATTCCCACAATGCCATCACACTAGCATGTAAATTAATAAACGATTTTGTATATGTACAGTGCTTTACTTAGAAGCTCATGCTAATTTTTAAGTTCTATGATTATACTTCCTCACAGGTAGTTTTACAAATCTTAGTTCTCTCACCAAATTAACAGATTAATTCTGCAAATCGAATCTAGTACCTGTGGAACGTGCTGACAAATTTGTCTATATTAGAGAATTATACCCTTTCCACCCTCACTTTTATGACTAACAGCAGCAACAGGGATGACAGATCAAATAGTCCTTGCTGCCGTCTGGGACTTCTCTCCCTCAAAGGGTCAGAAGCAGTCAAATCACAAACTTGGACTGGAAAGAGGATATAAGCATCTTCTGGGGCTTAAGCTGTCAGAATGGACAGACAATGGAAGATGAAGTGCATTCCTAACAATGGAATTAAAAAACATGCAGTGGTGAAAGGCTAAAATAAGAGTAAGCCTTCTCAAGCCACAGGAAATTTAAGAGCAGTTTCCAGTTCATTCTTTGAGTAATGACTAACCAAATTCTATTCTTATTTAATATACAACAAAGAACACTGTATTACACAAGAATCTCAGCTAACTGAGGTATTTCTAACTAACTTATAGGTAACCAGCTAAGCCTCATCTAATCTAAATCTCTGTTTGAGACTTCAGAACAAGAACTTTACCACTGGAGTATTTTAAGATGAGCCCTACTTCTGTGTATTAATGAATAACTCAAAAGGCACAGGATATAAAAGATTAAAATTTCTTTTCAACAGCAGTGTCCTACAAACTTATCTTAAAGACTTCCTAGCACCATACTTTAAACACTGACTTTGATTTTTCCTAATATATGGAGGCCACTTACTGTACTGTTAGATGCCAGTCTAAGATTCTAGAAAAGATTGTGTACATGGATTCGTCATCAAACTCATTAATAGTCACTGTATTGAAGTGTCGCAAGAATCGTGGTGTTACTGGGTTTCGACCACCACCTAAATTAATAAAAAAAAAGCATTCATAGTATAACTAAACCCAAAATTTAAAATAGAACAGCAAAAATATATAGATTTTCTAATAGTCTTTGATTTAGCTATCAGGCTCACACTCAAAAGTCCCAAACCTTTTATAAGCCTTATGAGAGCAACAGTGTCAATCTGTTCTCCTGTAACCAACAGTCTGTAAAATACAGACTGAAATCATCAGGTTATAGAGAGATAGATTTGACACCATTTTAACTGTACTTCTGTTATAAAATGAAACTTCTATTATACACCCCAAAACCGTGTTCTTGATTTGAACGGAGAGCCAATGGAGAGTCTAATTAGACCAAAGGGATTTCATAGTTATTTTGTAGACATATTCTTGCCTCCCTGAAAAGCAGTGTTACTTCCTGGCAGAACTGTGTAGTCTCTCTGCTGCTCCTCAACTCTACTATGACTGCTGTTCATGTTTCCTGCCATTAAAGACCCAAACTGTAAAACTGTGCATCAGTAAGCATTCAGCCTTTGGAAAACAAAGAAACAGGAAAAAGCATATAAGACACATCTCCTACCTGGTGGTCCCATTGCACACACCATCTGAATATCTACAAGCTTAATCACTGAGCAGTCTTTAAGGTCATACCAATTCCAGTGATCTAACCACTGCCGTAGTAATTCAATAGGTGGTTGAGCACCGTAGACCTCTCGTGCTGGCATATTAACATCATCTACAAATACGACCTGAAAACAAAAATATAAAGGATTTTGCACTTATTTGTTTTACTGAATATATGCCACCATTTTGCTTGATTCTTGAAACACTGCAGATCAATTCACCCCGATTAATTTTCATTTTAATACACGGAAATACATCTTGTTAAAAAGCAGCCCAAAAGTCTTAATGGAGTTGCTGCTGAGCTAAATAAAAATCAAACTTAAGTAACCGTGCCACTCTAAAGCCACTGAAAACTGTGCTTATCTTCTTTTTGAGTGTATTTCAGGAAAGATGGCAAACTAATACTTGCTATTTAAACCTTACTGTACTACTTATGTGGCTTTTCTTAGAAAAAAGATGCAGTCAAGATCCACAAAAATCTCAAACTTCAGTGAAACTGTGTTGCTGTTTTTAAATCTAGTAAACACTACATCTTTTTTGGCACTGCTGCTCCCAAAGTACAGGCCACTGCTGATCAGGAAACATCTTCAGGCAACTAGCCTAATGCAACTGATGCAAGATATAGAAACACATTTATGCATTTAATCCCCTTTTCTTCTCATTGTCTAACTGATAGAGAGGGGAAATTTGGTCTAAAGGAAAACAGATTGAATCATTGGCCTTGTATTTTGTTTAGCACTGCAGTTTGGGCAACATACTGAAATGGTTTGAAGTGTTCTTGGCTAATACAGATCAAGATAAAATTCATCCCTTAAAATCATCTTTACATTTTTAAGACCGGGTTAAAATATAGAAAAAGAACAGCTTGAAGGGGGAAGCAGAGGAAGACCTTAAATCACTCTAACTATAAATAGTCCTTCCTTAAGGAACTACTAACACATTATGCTCTTCATACACATTTATTAAATAACAGCTGGAAAATACTGAAAATAAGGATAGAACAAGGCTGCTCTAAAGAGTCTATAGGCATCGTAAAAGTACCAGTATTAAATCACACATATCTATAATTGCATTTTAAATATAATTTAAAAAATTCCCTTAAAAGCAAGTTTCTTCCTTAATCTGGGTTGAAAAAAAAATAATTAATGGAAACTCCATAGATTTCAATTTTTAGTCTCACTGCAACTCTTCTAGAGAGAGGAGAAAAGGATTTGCTCACTGTAGGGAAAAAAAAGAAAAAAGATAAAAAGAGGTCGACTTTAATACCCTTCTTGAGCTTCTGAGTACTCAGGGTCCTTTGATCTTGAAGGGTTTCTCAGGCATCAGTGATAACAAACTAAATGTTTCAAATCTCCTTTAAAACTTCCAAAATCACTGAACTATCCAGGTTGGAAGGAACCTTGGCATTCAGCTAGTCTAACTGTCATGCTCAACATTGATTTCTCAGCAATGATTTCATAGCAAGAACAAGCTTAACCCTACAGAACTTTTATCTCAAGGATCTTATCACAAAATAAACATGAGGAACTGCATTAGCACAACTAGAACTCTGAGTTTATTTCAAATTCAGCATCCTTTCCTGGTATCACTTATGGTCATTTGAGAAATAATGTATTTACATATTTGTTTCATTTAAACACTTTACATACAGAAATATGTCAGTTACCATTCTTTTCCCGAGAGGAGGTCCAAAAATTCCTCTTCTCCTTTTATCCAGCTTAGACATTATAATATTCTGTGTCTGAGCTGCTGTAGTTTGTGCTGAGAAGTTAATGAGCAGTGGCTTGTAGACTTCTTTGTTTAAATTATTTAAAAGAAAATTCTAGAAGTATTGTGAAGAGCAGAAAGTTAAATTATATACATAAACAAATTTTATAGCACTTTAGCAAATAGCAATCCAAAAGACATTTTTGTACCATTTTTACTTCCTTTAAAATGACACAGTAGTAATTTCTCTCTAAGAGAACTCTAATAATCATATTTCATCAGGCAAACAAATGTTCTTGAGTAATTCAAATCTAACTTAATTAGGCAGAGAAAAATTTCTAACTCCAATATAGACATTCTCACATTTTCTCAAAAAAAAATTAATAAAACTCTCCCCGTGTATTATATGGATTTGGTATGTCAATATTTTGTACACACAATGCTTCATAGTACTAATTAGAGTTGCCTGTACCAACCCACATCCAAATTTGCAAAAGTATCCACAGGTCTGAATGTTCTGCCTAGTTCTGAAGTTTCCAGGATTATTTCCTTTGAATGGGATTGCAAAAATATTTAAAGATAAGCTTTACCATCAAGATTGGTGCTATTTTATAATGCCAACTATCTTCCAAAAGTACTTTATATTAGCTGCAATTTAACCTCTGGGGGAAATCTGAATGAAAATGAGCATTTCAAGTAAGATTGAACGGGTCTTTCTTACCCACAGGCAAATAAAAACATAGGGGGAAGATACCCTGCCATCCTTCCAGCGTGTGGATATGTAATAATGACAATTTATGGAAACTATAGAGCAGTGTGACTTAATGGCCACATTTATTTTATTCTTTTCATCAGTTCTGAACTCCCAAGGAATATCACATTCTTAACTATCACCCCAGAAATGAACTGAGAGGTAAAAACTAGTCATATTCTTCACCATAAAAAACTGGTTTACTTATGCTTTATTATATTTCTGACATCACTATTCCAGGAACCATCTATTAGGAACAGTCTTCATATTTGTTTTCTTCAAAATTATTTCAGAAAAGTAACTTAAAGCCAAAACTAAGCTAAATAATTCTTAAAAAATATCAGCAAAGTCATTGACTATCACACAAAAGGCAGGAAAAATAACAGATTCAAGACCATGAAGGCAAATTTATTTTATCTGCTTACATAACTTTCAAGTTTTGCTCCATCTGCAAAATGGCTGATTGTAGACAGGCTTCATGCTGATTGCACTGGAGCAACCAACAGAAGCAAAATCCTTTACAAAAAGTCATACTGGAGGAAAAAAACAAAATCAATTTTGAGCTGCTCAGAGGAACAGCTTCTTCCTTCTCCCTTATGATTTACTTGGAGAATCTCATTAGCTAAAAATGCAATAATGGCTTTGCCATATCCCCTTTTTGTCTTCAAAACATACCTTTCCTCTGATCAAGATGGAACCCAGCGAGGAATGCTGGATTTGGAAATTTTTGGTAAATGAACCTCAACAGCATGAACATTCTATTGGCACAGTTACATTGCCAGTCAGGCTTTAATAGCCTCCCAAAAAGATTAATGGGATCAGGATTTAACCCATAGCATCTGTCAGATCTCTTTGAAGAATTAAAATGTATCTAAAATTTTAAATCTAGACCATCAGAATAATTTTCTATATTACCCATATTGCTATTTTAATTATCACATGACAAAATTAAAATGAACAAAGTATCACTTGGTCACTAATGATGAAAAAAAAAAAGAAATAGTCTATCCCAAAATAACTATTACCCAATTATTTTAAAAAGATAATAAATTCTACTTTCAATTATGAAATCTCTCTTATCCCTTTAGGCAGAAAAAGTATAGAACCGATTCTCTTGATTTCTTATTCTAATACCCGAATTTACAATGCTTTTCACAAGACTGTTATTCCGTCTGATCAGAACTTCACAAGTTCTGACACATATTGCATTTGGTTGTACTCAGGCATTACTTACATTAAATGTTTTCATTACTTACTACCACGTGTTTTGATTGTCATTATGCACACTCAAAAGTAAGAATAACCTGTCTCTTTCAACACAAAAAAGCACACTGGTAACTTAAAAAAACAGCTGTCAATGATTTGTTTTCTCTTTAATGCTCAGTGCTCATCTTATTTATTAAAAAGAATTCAAATCATATTCAATATGGTACACACCAGCACAAAGACATGGAAAGGTAATGGGCAAGCTTCTAACCAGTTAGTTATCTAATTTCAGGTGACAACAATTTGATTTTTTAAAAACAGCACTTCTGCAAATCAGAATCCATGAATTCAAATCAGCTTTCCAGAAAACAAGGAACAATGTAATTGCCTGAGAAAAGTTTGACTGATGTGACAGAGGACTTCTGTCTGATAGGGACAGAATCCATTCCCTAAAGCTGACCTTTTCCTGAATTTACAGCAAGCTTTTGAAGTTCTGCAAGTGGAAGAGAGGCTCTACATAGAACAGTCTTTTCTTTCTAAAAAAAAAATAATAATTTAAAACTGACTAAAGACTATAGAGGCAAGATTGGACTTTATCATAATGAATGCGTGAGAGATGTCAAATTATGGTATAAGGTAGAATTATTGACTTCTGAACTCATTATTTTACTACCTTAACAGTCTTTTAAATATATTGTATGTCTTATATAGAAATATGCAATAGAATAACAGTCTAGATAAGATGGCTGATAACAGCATACGAATATATAACAGAACTTCTTTAAACAATTCCTGACTTTGCTACTTCCTAGACAATTACTCATAATGAAACAATTAACTGCTTATATAATGAAAAAAGCCTTTTTTTTTTCCTACAGGAACATTATATCAAGCTTAAAAAAAATCCTAAAACTACATCAAGTATTAGTCTTTTGCCAAGATTTTCTTTCAGAAATAACAGAAATTGTGTATTGACAAAAGCTAAAGTCAAACAAGTGTATCATTATGATTTCTGTTTCTTTTTAATTTTCTCTCAGAGACAAGGGTAAAGGGTTAAAGAATATTAGGCATTCTGCAAAACAGGGCACACCACTGTTTTGATTTAAAAGTTGTTTCTCTTGAAATGGGCAGCTGCTTTTCATTGTGATGACCAGATATAGATAACTAGTTATCTGAAGAAAAGCTCCTGGGAGGATCTTGACTAGCCACAATTCCTTCCTTCTATATTTTTTTTTTATAAAGAATTCTTAAGTGTTATTATTTTTTTGCTTTTATATTTCTTTTAGCTACAAAATTCTTGTTCTTCCCTGTTTTCCAGTGCATGAAACTACCATAATAGCATCTGACTAGAAAAAATTATCTACTAAATGTTTCCACAATAACAGCAGCACACATTTTTGCTTCTTCTAACTCTAGGACGTATTTATTACTTTCCTTGATGTTCTGTGCAATTCTTACTGATGTCTAATTAATTAGTTTAGTCTCCTGTGTATCAGTGTTTGTGTAGACAGCCTCAACTAAATCTATTATCACAGTGCAAAGTAAATCAATTCAGGAACCAAACTGAATAGTCCTGTGTGGGTTCTATTAGCAGCTTATTTCAGAGGATATATGTGTGATGCTTAAGAGTTTAGTCTGGAAGTGCAGAGAAGAAAAAAAAAGGAGAGAGAATTAAAAAAAAGGGTGAAAAAACCCACCAAACCACTACTTTTTGAAACACAATTTTTTGTTGCCCAAAATTTCATTTTGTAATATCCAAGAATTCATGTCTCATTTTTCTTCTTAGAAAAATTGTAATTGAATTATTCCTCATCTTACCCCTTTTATAGCTAAGTTTAATGTCACTATTAAAAGTACTTACAGTAATATAGGTACTTTTTCCAGTTCCTGTTGGCCCCACAAATATAGCAGGTTTTTGATGCACTATCAATAATTCCATCAGTGCCATGTATCGAACGGTATCCAGAGTTGGTACAATTATTTCATTAAACTTCATATCTTGAGGTATAGGAGGAGTTGATTTCAGTGTTTCCACCCAGGGTTCCCAAATTCCTGCTCCCTATTTTAATTTATAGGAAAGTCATATATTTATAACAAACAGGACAAGAAGGCATAGAACCAATGGAAATAGAAACATCAGCATTCTATGACTTAACAGATGGGGTTAACAGCCAATTTTTAAAAGGAATAAAAAAATAATTTCATATGTTTATTTCAGAATGCAGTGCTTTCAATTTCAGAGTACTTAAGAAATGTATGTCTGTGCCTGAAACATGCCACTACTTGAAGACAAAGACTTTATCTTACCTTTTCTAGCTGTACATATATTTTATCTATATAATGGAAAAAACATATATTTATATATGTAATAGATATAAATATCGAATAACATTAAAAAAATCCTGTATAACATTAATCACTAGAACTAAAAAGAAAGCATAGTCACCCTTTTCAGAGACTCTCATTCATAATAAATACTTCCAACTATGGAATTTGAGGGCACATTAATGTTAGTCCTTTAGTTAGAGCTTTAGCTCCACAGCAAAACTTAATCTTTTAGATCAGTCTACTAAAAGAGTCTTGAAAGATGTCAAAAAACAAAACAAAACAAAACAAACAAACAAACAAAAAAACCACCTCTGAAATAACTGCATGTTCTATCCCATCCCCAAAAATCTCTATGTTGAGATAAGAGTTACATGAAATTCCTAGAGATTGCTCTGTCCTTAAGTCTTTCTTAGAAGGGGCATATTCCCACCTCTGGACACAAAAAACCTTTACTGGGAGAACATGTTTTTATGGATTATGATCAGAAGACACAAAGCCTTTACTGCTGATTAAAACCTCAGCTACTTTCTCTGTCAAGATGCAGAAATCATGTGCAAGCTGAAATCAGACAAAAGTCATTCTCATTGTACTGCAACAGGACTTTACAGGAACGACAGAAAAAAAAAAGAAAAAAGAAAAAAAAGAGGTATATTTATTTTATTTTTGAGTCTCTGGAGCATCCCAGATCCAGTGTATAAAATTTTATTCTCTGCTTGGAGAAATGCATCATGGATTCACATCTTAATCCCAGGAAAAAGGAAGAGAGAAGAGGCAGAGAAGTAGCCTACTAGAGTAATGAAAGAGTTATATCAAGTGCTTCCTCAAGCTAAGAAAAGGGCTGAAAAGCAAAAATCAATAATCTTGCAAGGAATCAAGAAAATGGTTGAGATCTGCTGCAAACTTGTTATGCCACTACAGGCAGTTGGTACTTGCAAGTCCCAGCCACAACACTAGATCATCACGAGCTTGCCAAGATTCATGTCTGGCCTATTCTGTGACAGAAGCAGCGAGCAGCAAAACCAAATTTAAAATGATAATACACAGTTGGTAGCATTCATAAAAGGTTACTTCAAAATGGAAGTCTGCATCTTATTTTGAAATCCTCACCTTTAGGACAAACCGATAATCATAAATTGTTCCTTCTGCTGGAAATGGGACTGTGAAAGCTTTTGGAGGCCGTGGATCAATACTGCTCAATAAGTTGTATTGTTGTCTTGTCTCCTCACTAATTGATCCATTAAGCACTTCTCGCACAACTTTGTCAAATTTCAGTCGATCATCTCCCTTACAGCTCGCTCCTATGGACCATGTCAGTGAAAACAAGAAAATACCCTAGAGTTGGAAAAAAAACCAAAATATAACTTCAGTACCTGCATATTACAAAGTTCTTATTCACTGGAATCAAAGAAATCTGCCAAAATCAGAACAGAATTAAACTGGACCAACGTGATTTTGTGTATATAGTTTTGTTAATCAAAGGCCTTTCTCATACAGTGATGACTATGTCTGCTAACAGGGTTTTCCTGGAAGTGGAATCCTTAGATAGCATTAACGCTAACTCATAATAAACTGAGATACCAGAAACTAGAGAATAATACACAATTTTGGCTGGTTTATATAAAATTAATTCCATTTATAACAAGACAAACATGTCAAACTTAACAATGTAGCAATTACAAAGAAGGGAATGGTATTTTCCTCAATGGCCATTACAAAATATGTATTCTAATTATGAAATATAGGTTTTACTCCTTCTGAAGTCCATTTGACTACTGCCTGGCTTGAATAAAATTCCCTATTCTGTATGTTAAACAACCTGCCTACCTCAAGCCCAGAGAAAATGTCATGGTCATTCATAGCTTTAACTTTGGCTTCATCAGCAAATTCATCCATCATGCAGTCCATCAGATTCATTAGTGACCGAATTAAGTTTGTATCTGAAGTAGGAGACAGTTCCTAATAAGAAAGAAGACATACTCTCAATTGCAGCCGTGTCTCTCTCCCTGAAAAGAGACTGCTAGTTGTAGGGGCAGGTTGCCCCACTGTAAAGATAAAAAAACCCTCTAGCATAAATGTGTCTAAAATGCATTCAGAAGCAAGTTGAAACAATACACAGAAACACTGCTCACAGCCTTCATCTGAAGAGCTGTATTTAAAAAAAAAAACAAAAAGACAAACATATAAATTCATATGGTCCAAATAAAATTATTTATCCCTCTAGCACTTGGAAGTGTAAACAATTCATACACTTCTAGTTTCTCAGAAAAGTTCTCTATCCTACCTTTGTGTTTTTCCTAATAAACTCAAGACAGAGCTGAACCATTCTATCAAACAGGCCTATTATAAATTCTTTATGCAGAGAGCTGAGTCCTGAGTGCATTGTATTTAGCCAAGACATCATTAATGGTCTCCAGCCTAACAAATGGGGCTCCATATAGATCATACCACACCTTGAAACCTAAAAATAAAGAAACAAACAGGTAGATATTATCTTATGCAATCTCCAATGGTTTTCTCCTATTTACAGGAACTTAACATTCAGTGTTATCCAGTAGAAGTACAAAGTGTATTGTGGGGTACTATGAGCCCCAAGACAAACAAGTTTCAAACCTAGATTTATTTCTTTGGCCAACAGGAGACATAATGTCAGACAGATTTTCCTCTTAAATAGAATTAGTTCTCAACATTAAGGTCACAAAAGATAATAAACTGACTATTAGGGTGCCTAACAATTTTTAATTGTTTTATATAACTTTTAAGGAAAAATTCCTTCCCAGTATAACCATGCAGGTATTTTGTTCTGTTTATCTGAGCCTCTGTTGATACTCAAGAGAAAAGTTTTGCATTCGACAAAGTGACATCAGAAAAAATAAGTGTGACAGATATAGACAGGTGCCAGAAATACAGTGACTGCAGGCATTAGCAGGATTTGTCTGGGAAATTAAAGATTTGCACATGAATGATTTTTCTTTTCTTTTTTCCCTTGTCAGGTGCTCCCAAGGGGTACACACTGAACAGTTACAGAGTCTTCTACATATGTAATGTTAATTACATGTGTTAATATGTAAATATGTATTTTTTCACATCATATTGTGAGATGATGAAAAATGTAAACAGGAAAACCAAGATCCAGTGTTCTTTATTTTAAACATATACAAAAGAAATAAAAACTTATAATTACTATTAGTGGTTAATACTTTAAAAAAAAAACCTAAACATATATCACAATAATCAAAGACAGCTGAAATCCATCTTTCAGAGACAGGTACTTACAGTAGCAGGAGAAGCAACTTCTAAATCCATTGGTTCAAAGATAAGGCTCATTTGCTGTGACATTGTGATGATCTCTCCACTTGTAAGGCACAACTTTTTATTATCATCAAGCACAGTATTCATATTCTCAATCCATACTGCATCCACTGGTCCATCAAAAACTAGCCACTTTCTATCTGGAGTCTAGTTTGCATAAAATATTTTTAAATCAAATTTTTGCAATTTATTTGATTGCGCTTACTGTAAAATAACTCTTTTCGAACTAAAGATATTTTACACAAACAATAATTGAAACTACTCAGACTAGAGAGTTCTATTCCCAAGCCATTTCTGTAATGCCAATCTATATTCACAGTTTAGTTTTATATCTTTAAAGCATATATTACAGTTAACTATGTGAAGTTAATATATTTTGACTAGTTTCTTTCAGTCATACTTGCAATGCAGTACATTGCCTCTGTCAAACCACACCATATTCATAAATTTTGACTTACGACAAAGGGAAACTGTTAATACTAGTCACCAGTAATACCTACTGCACACTTACTATGAGAGTCAGCAAGACTAATTTAAGGAATATGGTAATATCTAAATGTATTATGTCTGGGATTTTAGAATATAAACAAATTATCATATCTATTCATCATATTTCTTGCAGGAAAACACAAAGCAGTTGTGCAGTTCTGAAAATGTTATTAGAGATGGTGAACTTCAATATACTGTTTATAGTTTATTTAAGTTTATAGTGGCAAAGAAATCAATAGCACAATCACTAGTAAAAAGTAAAGTATTTGTTAGGTAGATACATCTTTTTGTATACTCAGTGAATATATTTCAGTGCACTTTAATGGAAGGTCAGCCATAAGCCACACTCAAAATAAATGTCAAAATGCCTACATACATAAAAACATTTGGGCCATAATGAGACAAAATAAGCAATGACAATATGGTAGAATGATTAAATATTAAATTATTTATCAAATATGCAAACAAGCAAAACCTTTATCTTTACATAAGGACTTCTGAAATATAAATCTTAATTACCAGTATCCAGAAAGGACTTTGCATGAAGCATACTGCTTTTGAGCTAAACTGCATTCTCTACATTAACACGAGTAAGGTTATGAATCCTACAAAGATTGTGCAACCAACATGGAATTAAAAACTTAAATGTATAAATTGAAAAGTCACTCCCCAAAATGCTCTAAGCCTGTTAAGGTCTTACTTGGGAAGAAGCAAATACTCTGAAGCTCACTGCTAGGATGCCATCTGACCATTCATGCGACACGGGATCAAATTGTCCATAGAGCTGACCCATTGTTATGGATTTGGGATTTAAAACAGTGATCTGAACTTTGTTTTCTTCCATCAGTCCCTGAAGATGCAAAAATAATAAAGTCCATTAGCACAAAACATGCATTTTATTATTAACTTATTTTAAATTTTACAGTTATGTGGTTTTAAATCTTTATTAAAATTTCATCAATTTACATCGGGAAAGACATTACATGTATCACATTTGAAAGAGAGTTTACAAGAGTCTAAAGACAATTATCCCAGCTTTATCATATGTGGTTGGAAGTCTAACTTTAATACTGAACAGTGGCTTGATAAAAGAAAATGGAAATTTTTTTTTTTCATTAGTAAGCTGTACATTAGAGACCCTAGTTCTATTCTTACACTTAGAGCCCTTTTGTCTCTCTATCCCATTTTTCCCATTTTTTAAAGAATAAGCATGATTGCCTTGGTAAATTTCTGAGGTTCATGTCAAAATGAGGTTACAAAGTTGGTTTGATTCTTAGTTTTTTGTGTGTTTGTTTGTGTGTGTGTGTTTTTTTTACTTAAACTATGTAAAGACATATAATTTTACTTTTTGATTAAACTCAATTTATATTTTTCTTCTCTCCTTGTGATTGAGTATGACATTTAATACTGCACATATCAGAGATCAGGTGGCTGAAAACCACTGGTCTACAGGAATGACTTACAAGCAAAAGTGACAAACCACAAACAGTCATTTGAACACCTACTTACTGTAGCCTTAAAATACAGGAAACATCTGTCCCTAACTAAGAAAAAACCTCTTTCCTTCCAAAAGCACCCCTATTGTTTATGAACTTGAACTGAGAAATGAAAAATTTAGTATCATTTCATGACTGTTCCAACTGCCTTCCTCCCACAGATAAACAATTAAGTGGATACCAGTTGTTTTATGGGGGCAGGGAATAAAAAAGCTGAGGTAGTTGTGATGGCCATTCAATTAATCACTAGACTTGACCAAGAGGCTGAGCTAACAGGAAAAAAAATCATCAGATAAAAATTTCTTACTCTGCCACATAACTTTTTTTCTGTAACAAACAGAAATGGGAAGAAGTGAACGATGATTGACAGAATTATGAAAGGAAAAGCAAATCATTAAACATTGTTTTATTAGAGTAACAGGCAGGAACAGAATTTCTCCTACATACCTAAAGCAATAGCTTCACAGTTTGACCTGTAATATAGAAAGCAACTAAGTAACAGCTTTTAATAAATAATCCAAACAATATGACATCCAGTCATCTCTCAAGTCTCAAACCCTAAACAATTTCAGAAACAGCTACAAAAGTGTCTTGTACTTTTTTGTACTTGTTTACACTCCATTCTAGAAGATTGGACTAGGCTAAGTCTAGAAGCCCTTAGAGCACAGAATACTAAAGACAGTAACTATGATTATTCTGCAAAAGCCTCCACAGCCGAAATGGCAACATACCAAAGATCCTGTAAGAAACACAAATAGTTTGATGGCTTGAATTTGAGCAAGATTTGGTGTAGCTATCCTACTGGACTATTTAGATGTTTCACAGATAACAATTATTATCCAGTTCTCCTATGTCAGGTGAGAAGTTATTTAGAATAATAGATCTCGGATTTGTTACAGATCCAAAATTTGACTGAAAAATTAAAATACTCTCATTTCAAAAATAATCAAAATTTGAGACTATTTAGTTTCTGGGTTTACATGGGTTTATTATATTCTTATCAGAAAGTCTTCATAACTGTCTAAGTTATGAAGCAGATCTATTGTTTGGTATAGCTCTAAACTGAATCATCATCTGGTCCAACCCCCTTGCTGAGAGAAGGGACATCCTCAACTAGAGAAGGTTGCTCAGAGCTCTGTCAAGCCCTTGTCAGCTCTTGTGAATAAGTTGGAAATCTAGTATAAAGCTTTCAGAAGGAACAGTTTATCATAAAATTTCAAGTAGCTAATACACTCCTTGACCAATTCAGTGAAAGAATTTGGAGAAAACACCATGTGTAGAAACACATGAATTGTGTATATTTACATAAATATGTTTAGATACCTTCTCACATATTTCTCCCAGTGCTCCTGCCAGAACTTGATAAGCAGATGTTTTTCCCCCAAAAGGCTCTCCAACTATCATAAAGCCATGACGAACAATCATCATCTCATATATCTGCAGGATCTTCATAGTAAATGCATCAGTCATTTGCAAATTCATAGCATCACAGGTTGTTCTGATGGCTTCCAATAGGTCACTGTAGTCTGCTTTTGGTAGCTTCACACCAGGAAACAAATCAGAAGTAATACCCTATCCAAACAATTAATTGGAAAATAAGTACACTTATTTTCACAGTAATTTTGTTTAAAATGCAATCAACCTGTCGTTACCCCTAGGCAGACTAATACATATTTTAATGACAATACAATAATTCTGAACTTCATGTCAACTTTGTCTGAGCCAAAATTCTGGCTTTTAATTTATTACTGATAGATATTTGATGTATCTTTTTCATGTTTACCTAGGCACATAGACAAGTGATTACTTATATAAGCATATCCTTTCCTGAGCAACATTAGCTTTTATTATGCTAGTTTGTAAAACTTACAGTTAGAAAGTGGAGAAGGCATTTACCTTTTTTCTCCAATAACTGAAAAAAAAAATAAACTGAAATATAAATTTAAAAGCAAAGATCCTGCAGTTTTGCTTACAACAAAACAAGAATGAGATCGCATAAACTGAAGACATAAACTAATGAGAGAAAGAACCTCTGGGCTATCTTTCAATCAGACAGACCTACAGTATTCAACTTTGAAAACAAATATTACTGAAAAAAACCAACATTCAAAAGAAAACTTATTCTTTAGAAAATATAATGACAGCAATTATTGGTGAACTTAGAATCACAATAGTTCGGCATTTTTCCTGTTACTATGTGTGTTGGTTTCCTTCTTCTTTGTGCCTTGGTTTCCTTTTAGCACTGTTAGTTTCCACTGTTAACATGTTAATGAGCATACCACATCATGACCTTCAAGTGTTTGCTCTGTTAAGCAATATTAAAACCTACATTTAACATTCCATGCTATGGAGGCATGTTTTACAAGAACCAGGGTTTTTCCAATTACAGTAACCATATTTCCCAAGTAGAAACACCAAGCTGTGTTCAAGGTGAGCAGCTTTTCTTGCTAAAACACATTTGATGTAAAATTTTCATTCATCATTCATCTGCAATTTTCTTCTACACTTTCTGTTGAAGGATTAAAGATTTGTAAACTTGTGCTACTATATGCTCTTTCTATAGTCTAAATATAAGGAAATGGAGGAATGTCATATTAAAAGAAACTAGTATTACAGCATAAGTTGTACTGCTGGGTAAAAACATCCTCTCAACACCAAAGTAGGACCAATATTATGAACAAACCCATTAATAGGGCCCAAAGACTCAATGAAACATACTACAGGATAGTACTAAAGGAAAATCTTTTTTAAAAATCAAGTTTCAGAAATCTGTATGGCCCATACATAGTTCAAAACAAAGAGAAGCAGACTTTAGAGCAAAACAAGACGGAGAAAGTATATATCATTTGCATGCTCCTACATTAACACAGAGTTACTGTGTATCTCAAGATGCACCCCACTACACGGGAGACCCACACAACCAAGGCAAAACCAACAAAATGAAAACAAATGAGGGAGGACATGGGTGTTTCCCACTTCTCTGAAGTGTGACATGTAAATTGAGGGAGGAAATGTATATTGCTCATAATAAAAATGGAAATGAATCCTAAAAAATATATTTAAAATTTTCAAGTGCATTGCTACTGCTTAGGTTAAATCTTTTTACGATTCTTTCTGTATCTGATAGGAATTTCAAACAAAGCTACTCTGTTCCACAACAGAATTACAATTACTACCATTCCCAAAGACTCCAGGCTTAAAGTAGTGCTGATGCTTAAATCTCCTACCCAATGGACAGCTAATTACACTGACATTGTGACATCAAGATCATTTGACAGCAGTTTTCCTCCTAACATGTATCTGTTCTATACTGATGTAATCAAATATTTAAATGCTATTTATTAGCCTTACATTCCTTAGCCTTCTCCAAGGTGATAATATGATACTTCCTAGTTTCAACTTGGAATTTTTTTCCTATTTTGGGGATATGCCAACAAGCAAAATAGTAGTACAAGCAAGGCCATTTCATCTCTATATCGACACATGCTTGTTGTGTAGGAAAGTGAAAAAAGGACAGTATTACTTCATAAATATAGTTAACTTCTGTACACTAAATTCTTAACATTGCTACTCTTAGAGACTAAAACTTAGAGAAACAACTAGTGAAGATGCTTCAACTTTCCCAGACAACTTTTCTAAATTTATCTCCACTGTTTTAAAAGTTATGAAATCTCCCTTCATGCTCATGATTCATTTTGAGGAAAAAGTGTGTAGTTTTGGGCAGAATTTTAATTATATTAGAGTAACAGTGTCCAGAGACATATGTTCAGTTTCTAATTCATTATGTTTTCATGTAACTTTGGGCAAGGCAATTACCTTTTCTGTTGTTCAGATTTCAAAGGCTTTTTCTTAAAATTCCTGAAGGAAAGAGCTTCCATTTTACTTTCTTCCCTCATGGATATTTTCTTATAGAAATGACCTCATTTTATTCCATTACAAAATTGTAAAGTATTATGCACTGAACATGTAATTGTAACTAACATAACTGCTAAAACATACCTATTAGTATCCAAAACAACTTGGTTTTTATGCTCTAAGTGTATAATTGCACAAAATTCCCAAGGCTGTATATGAAGAAACCTTTTTTTTGAACAAAGAAGATCTTTCTACTAATGTTTAAAAATGAAAGACAGTGTTTTCAGTTTCCAAACATCTATATACGCCAGCACACATCCTTTCTTCTTTTTTCTAACGGGACACAGAAAGCTTACAGCTACTGAAGAAGACTGCAAACTTTTCCTAAAGAAATTCACAGCTCACATTTGTGTTGGACATGTCTGGTCCAATCAGAGGTATGTTAAACATGCTCATTCTGCAGTACCAGATTAGATATCCAATCCAAAGGACTCCTATTAGGACACTGACTGACTGTGTACTGATTTTGGCTGGGATAGACATAATTTTTTTTCTTAGTAGCTAAAATAGTGCTGTGTTTTGGATTTAGTCAATGCACCCTGTAACCTAAAAAGTCTTTGGTCCATCTGATAAACCTGTACATGATATTTTTATCAACTAGTATTTTTAGCAAGCTCTTTACATTACTAAAAATCTGAATGTTTTCTACCTCAAAAAGTGGTATATCATGAGACAAGAATTTAGGCAGGTTGACATCTGTAAGGGATCTGAGGAGCAAAACTTCTTCATCTTCAAGTGGATATTTCAGCTAAAAAATATATATAAAAAAGTGTTAGTTAATTTTTACAGTTTCAAGAAACTGATGTTAAACTTGCCTGTTTTACTGACCATTTCCTTTTGTGCATCTATGCTATTATTTTGGTAGGTTCAGGTCCTCTGAAAGCAATATAGGTTCTGGATAATCTTCCTTACTTTGATGCAGAACTTCTGCCTTCAGCAGAGTGGAAATTCTCTAAGCTTGCATAGAGATCTCTCTCCCAGTTACATAAAAAAAAAATAAAATAAAAAGTATATGTGCCTCCTTTGGCACAATACATAGCTTAGTTACTCATTTTAAGGTTTGTAGATTTTTTTGTGTGATGGTAGGAATGTAGGTCAAAAAAAATTGAATGAAAGAGAATTATAAGTTATACTAGTCTACCTAAATAAAAATAACTGAATTAATAAAACAACAACTTAGTTTCTTAGTAAAACGTATGCATTCATCCACAACACAAGCCAAAAACACACAACAAACTAAAAGCTTTCTTAAAGCTAAAAGAGTGATCAAAGTCCTATGTGGCAGATACTGGCCACTGTCTAAGTGGAAAGTGTCCACATACCCAAAGGCATCTGAACCTTTTAAGAAAAGCAGAGCAAAGCAGTGGCCAACATGCCAAACAACACAGCAAATCTGCACTTAATTACAATTCTTGAACGATAATCAGCACATTTAATAGGCACATCATTCAGTGACAAGTGGTGTAGGGAATGTCCTGGTAGCTCCTTCTCTCCTTAACTTTCCTCAGCTTATGCCCTTAATGCAACATAACCTTTTCATTTTCATAGGCATCATAGGATGATATTTTAAAGAGTTATTTCCAATTATATAGTGTACCTTCTGTTATGAAGGAGACGTGTTACTAAATTCTTGGATGACAATGAAAATTTAAAAAATCATTTACCTTCAAGTTGCCAGCAGCAGTGAGTACCGACTTCACAGCTCTCATCCCATAGTCATAATGGTGCTGAGAAGACAACTGCTCTGAACACAAACGATATGTAGCTACAATTTTTATGGATAGAGGTCGAGCAGTTACAAACCCGCAAGAATACAGAACAATCTCTGCAATCATGGCATAATCAGGAACCATCATAGCTACTGTTCTAAAGAGAGCCTGTTAAACAGATATATGAATAAAACACATCAGAAAAAAACAATACCTCGTTATTATATACAGCTTTTTGCTACAATTACATAAAATATTATTTTATTTTTCATTATTTCATTAATGCACTGACAGACAACGAAGCTTAACTATCACAACTATGACTAGAATATATATAAAGGCTTTGCATAAATGCTTAGAAATACTTTCTTTTCCGTTGTGGCAATTCATGGCTGTATGTTGCCTTCACTCAAAGATTACCAGCAAAAATCACACAAAGCACCACAGGCTCTAGAAGGAACAGAGAACTGTGATATACCTACCACAAATAAGCTGATGCTGTCAGACTCCTGCTAGCATCGCTTCAATTTTACCATTGTTCCCCCAAACAAGCAGCAGAACACTTTCAAACAGACAAAGCTTTTGCAAGTTCTCATATTCTACTGGAAAGTTTTTTAAATTATCCTCTTTCATCTATACAAGTAGTACTTTTTAATCTTGTGTTCATAATATGTGTTAGTGAATAAACTTCCCAGATAGTTCTGAGAAATATTTGAAAAGATGGGGGTTTTTTTCTACATTTTTATTAATTTATGAAGATATTGCTTCAGATTTGCTTTTCTTTCTATGGACATGGACAAAGGTATTTAAAAGGTAGGAGAGGATGTAGCACTCTTAATAAACAGAATAGAAGTCTACAGTTAAAACATCACGGGTACCTTCAGATCAAACCAAAAGATCAGGAAAAAAAAAATCAGGAATTAATAGAACTCTGCGTTTTTAATCTGTGTTATTATTCACTCCTTGTATACTATAAAGCATTCCTTTCGATATTTCAGGTGCTTAGCCAAGAAACACACAAAATTTGTGTTAAGTTCTTTTTCTTTATCCTGACTTTGAATTAAGCAACCATTTCATGACACTTTAAAATTGCTATTATTCTTATTTTCAGTCTAATTATCCTTTTTTAATTTCTTTTTCTTCTCAGAGAAGATGTTTTTTACACTAGTGTAATCAAAACTTAAAGGTAACCAATATTACATATTCTGCAGAATTTTTACATTTGAGAAAAATGGATTTCTTTTTACTTTCTGTATAAGCTATTAAAAGTAATAAAATGACAAATGTTATAATAATACCTTAAGATTATCAGGAAGCTCTGAACGCCCAGCATAACCAGGATTCATGGTAATGAAGACAGCACATGTAGGGTTCAGTTTCAGTTCCGTTCCTTCAAATACTATTAAATGAGATCCTGAATTAATGCCTACAGAGAAAAAAAACTCATCTCACCACTGGGAAGATTTTGATGCATTTTTATCCTTTGTCATATCTAAGTGAAAATATGATTAAAATAATAGGTTACCTCTTTGGATAGTAAAAATCTGCTGAGCAACCACAGAGAGTACTTCCAAATCAATCCGGTTGAATTCGTCAAAGCAAGCCCATGCCCCACAAGACAATAACCCCTAGAAAAGTCAGATGTATGACTAAATACAGAGTATCTGCAGATCTTGGACATGCTAACCAAAACAATTCTGCGCTAAGAATGGACTTATATCCATGATCCAGAGCACTAACTTCTAAACAATATCACTCAAGATAGAATTTGTTTTAAAAAGAATTACAGAGATTTAAAAACTCTTTGCTTGTAAAAAAAAAACAAACCTCAACAGTTAAAATAAAAAAACCTCTGTACAAACTAATAAAAAATATTAACTTTTTATAATAATGCATAGTTTACCTTTATAGTCAGTATTTTGCTTTCATCATTCTACATAAAATCTCTTAATTTAGCTTATTTTGGTGAACCTCCATAACACTGAATTTTGAAGAAAAATCACATTATTCCAATGCAGGTTGATACTGAAATGAATATATGCTTGATTTGTATAATATAACGACTCTCACCAGCTTATTTAGAATTTAGATTAAACCTCAAGTCCCCTAAAACCTGCAATCGGCCATTAAAAATGCACTCATTGAAATGTTGAGTATTTAAAGGAAATAAAATCATTATGGTCTATTTCATTTTCAGAGCACATAAAAACCACTTGGATATCTCAGTTATGGCTCTTACTGACAGTAAGACCTATCTGTACAATACTAGCATTACATAGCAGTCTGGAAGTGGGGAAAGATAAATTTACAATATCTTAACACCACTTCAAGTAACAAAACAATTAAAGAGCTTTAATATAATTACATATATCACCCTCAAGATTTATTCAAACCTTAAAAAATTTTCCCAATGCAAGGTAATCCAATCCATCAGAACAATTGAAAACCAAACACTGTTTAGCTACAGCCTTTGCTAAATCTTTTGTAGTTTCTGTTTTTCCAGTCCCAGCAGGACCTTCAGCAGCACCTCCAAGGTGTAGGTGTAGTGCACCAAATAGGGTTCTGGAAACAAAATAAGAAAAAAAAAAAATTGTACCAATTTTTAAGTTGTATCAATTTTTAAGTTGTTTTTCCATCTCCTCTAAGATCTAAAAATTTGTTTCTTGTCTGAATTTTCCTTCTGGCCAGCTGTAGAACAGAAATGTGCAGTCATGTGCAAAGGTTACTAGAAATTCACAATAGAGAATATCTTACTTTCCACTTTCTAAGTGCTCTTGTAATTTATCATTAATTATAGTGTAACAAAAGATTAATTTTATCACATTTAAATATTCATACAGGACCAAATCTATTCCACCAAAATAAATTTATCTGATTCTAATTATGCCTGTTAGAACATAAAAATAAACCCCAACAATTCTGGTGTCATCTATTCTCAGGACCAATTAAAATACTAACAACTAAATGAATTCTTTCTAAGACAATACACTTAGTAACTTGTCATTTTACCTGTAGCATCTGTCCGTGAGTGGAGTAATAACCAGCCTAGGGGTATTGCCAAGATACTCATATCCATACCTCAGTCCAGCATTAATCATCTTTGTTTGTAGATGCCCTTCCTAAGAAAAAAGGAATTCATTTTCTAGATTAAATAAATTATTTTTAAAAAATACTATTTCTTAAGTTCCTTAACAGGCCCAATGCTGTCAGAAACAACTGCATGGCAGACTACTCTGAGACACTAGTTTCAAAGTGGCCAATTCAAAAATAAATTGCCAATTAATAGATACTGAAGTATTGAACAAGAAGACCATTTTCTGTATTAGCTGTCATCTAAAAAATGATCCTACTAACCATACTGCAGAGTAAAACAGCCTTGTGTAGGTACTTAGAAAGTTAACATACTTTCTAAAAGGTGAGCAGAATGACCAATAACCATGACCAATAGCTGTGGTTATGGCCAATCTGATGACTGACACAGCCATGTATTCTCTCTACATATACCTTTTATTAGAATTTCACATGCAATGTCTTCTGTAGTATGGGAAATCTTGTCCTGATGAATATAAATATTACATCCTACCACCAAATAACAGTATCAACACTTATTTTACCGGTAAATGTAAGGCACAAAAAAAATATTAACAGTAAATCAGATGAAATCCTCTGACAATTATAATCCCTATGGCTTTCTCTATCCTGTAGATCCAGAAAACCAAAATGCAGTCTGAGTGAACAAATTTTGTGTGTAACACACACACCCCCCAACCCCTCCTCCCCACTTCAAATTCAGAAAATGCATTGAGGCACAGCAGTGGTAAAAAAAATAATTAAAAAAAAATCATGAAGAACTGATTGTATCTAGCTACTGGCCATTCTCGTTATCAATCCATAAAAATATCAGTTAGAGGAACTCGTTTATCAGCAGGCATTCTCACAGTAGCGTAACCATCCTCTGTGTGATCAAGCAAGTGGAGGTTCAAAGACTATGAACAGAAATTACCTTCTAACTGGATTGAGAGGTATCACTTACCTCCCAGTAGTACCTAAGCTGACTTAGCCATTCAAAGTCACTCTCGTCCTTGACTTTCTTGCTTACTAGAGATGCAAGAACATCCCTAGCATGAACATCAAGCACCACAAGTGCTCCCAGAGTCACTCGATTTTGCTTAGACAACTGTCCTCGCACCAAGGTGACAATGTCCTCAATCTGTCTATTATTCTGTTCCAGAAAATCCTCCAGTGCCTGCAAAAAATGTTAAAAGTTAACAAGTTGCAGGTCAAGTCTAAGGCAAATTATTTTTCTTGTATTACTTTTATTTCTCTGTATTCTGAAGGAGAGATGGGTTTGGGCAACCCAAAAGGGGTTTTTGTGGGGATTTTTTGTTTGTTTGTTTGGTTGGTTTGGTTTGGTTTTTTGTTTGATTGTTTGTTTCTTCTTTGGTGGTTTGGGGTTTGGCGGGGGGGGGTTGGTTTTTGGTTGGTTGGTTTTTAGTTATACTTTTACAGAACTGTACATCAAACATCAATGAAACATATGTAGAAACAAAACAGCATACACTATTTTCTTTCTGGAACACAAGAAATAGTCCTTATCTTTTTATATATTTCACATTAAAAAAAAGGAAAATGCAGTAAACACAGAGCTCAAAAGCAGTTCGATTTCCACAGTGTTGCATTATAAATTCTCAGCAGGACAAAATCTGAAATATCTCACTCAAGCCTAGGGGTAATAACCCACTTGCTTGCCACCAAGCTTGCCTCAGCAGCCATGAGATACCAGCTGAGGCACAGAATACATCCTTATCGCCCATGTCAGTAACACTCCTTGGTGCTATCCTTCTGAGCACATGACTGTGTACCACTGACAAGGCACACAGTCCACAAAACAAGGCTCTCAGAATTTATGAAACACCTGGTTTTATACAGCATCTTAGTTCATTATTTGGTTTTAATAAGAAGTTTTGACCTTCGATTTATGTACAACTATTATTTGCTGGAAGCAATTCACTAAAAAATGTCAGAATGGGAGCATGTGTGTGCATGCACGTGTGTGTGAACAAGTATTTAACATGAATGAGCAATTTAAATGATGTTGGCATTGTGTCTCAGGAAACACTGAAGTGCTTCAGGTAGAATACAGTTCATCTGGCCTCTCATGTTGTCACTGATTGTCATTCTTTCCCCCAGAAACTGAGGCTCTCCTTTATTACAGGGAAAAGAAAATATTTTCAAATCTTTTTCAAATCTTCAGATATGTTGCAAGATTTACTCCTTGTATTAGCAGATAATGTATTCTTCTCCCTTTAACTCCCTCTTCAAAGACACTCAGAAGCTTCTTTACCCTGTATGTCAGAATGCAGCTGCTCAAAGAAGCCACTATTACCAAGAAGCATTGCTTTAACTTCTGAGCAAGCAGAAAATGTTATAGAGTAGCCCTAGACCATCTTCATAAAAAGCACTAAGCATAAATGAATAAATTTAAAATATTCTTACCATCTGACCATTTCTAATAGACATCTCTACTTGCATTGTCCAGAAAGTTTGAGATACACAAAGAACTGTTTGTCCAGGCCACTCTTTTACCCAATTAACACGTGGAGTTTTTGGATAAGCTTCTAATGCATCCCCAATGACCTAGGCAGTAAAAAGCACACTAATAATACATGTGAAAACAGGTAATGTTCAGCTTTAGAATTAATTTGTTAGATTATATTACGGAGAATAAAAATAAATCAGGGTCCAGATTCAGCATCAAATTCAACTCTGTACATACTGACCTGTTGCAATCCAATGTCTCAACAAAGCTAAAAAAAACCAACAATCACACAAAATTTCTGAGAACTGATTTTGTAACACATTTTAAATAATTCCAAAAATTATTCTTGCCATCAGATACTTAAAATTTTCTATCTCCTTCTCCAACAATACCCCAAAACAAGGACAAATACAATTTAGTTAGAAGTAATATCCCAAACTGATCTTTTTTCTCATCTATTCATTCTACTAAGACCCCAGAGCTATTAATTTTGCAGATCATATTATTTAAACTTATATCTGACTTCAAGTGTATTTTCTAATAATAGAATGATTAATCTGGTTCTAGTGCCACATTCCAAATGAAATGAAAACTTGCACTGGAAGAAAGCTGCCGTTCTATACCAATGGGTTATTTTCCTGCCGTTAACAGAACACAGGCAAGAATAAAGTCATCAAGAAACTCATCAATAAATTTAGATGGCTCCTCAGACAAGCAATGTAAACAGCCTGAGTGAAAACCTGCCATTTGTTTTGCTGTTCCAAGCCTTTTTGTTTTTAACAATCTATACACACAATAGCATCAATAAAAAGACCAAACAAACATCTATGAGGGGAGGGGAAAACGTATCTGGATTGACATTAAAACTATGTAAATATTACCTGGTTTAGACGACTATAAAAGGTCTGTATTCAAGGCTAAATGCAAACAAACATTGCTTAGTAATTTCTTATTCATGCAGCTCAGTTTGTCCATGTCTGATACACACCAAACAAAACAGGTTACTCACTTTCTTCTGTACTGCTACGCCACTACAATCATTAAACTGTTGCACTGTAAGATAATGTTAGGGAAAGCGCGTGTGCATTTATCTACCTCATTTGACATTGAAAAGGACCACAAAAGACAAGACAGAGATGGTTAAATATATGATAAAATGATGAGATACTGTAAAGACTAGAGTGATGCAATCTGAAGAGTTAAGGGCCTTGATTGAGGTATTTATAATTAAGACAAACATTCAAAAACAACCAACCATGGGCAATCTACCAGTTTAACCTTGTCCCTTAATACCACATCAAATGTAGGACAATCTCTGGCAACATAATCCTTTGCACAAACCGTTCTGACTCTGCTATTTAATTGTAAAGGATTTTAGAGGATGAGTGTGTTATGAAATCAGTTTTCAGAAATTGACACCAGAACTAAAAACCAAACAAAAATTACAACCTTTAAAGACTGAATTAATTGTTTGGATGCTTATGCAAAGAATGAAAAGTCATGTCAGTATATGTTAATGTTTATTGAAGAAATCAATGCTGAATGACATTAGTAAGAGGTTAGGACTTGTTACCTTGTGGACAGACTTCAGCATAACTGCCTCCAGTTCAACCAGCCATTTTTCAACTTGACCTCTAGCTTCTGATGTTGAGATTGTCTCTATGAGTTCCACAGTCTCTCCTTCACTGCTTTTAATGTGCGTAATAACTAATGCATCAGTAAATTCCACTCTTGCAATTCCTTCAAAACACTTCTTTAAGTGAGGTTGTACTCTACGAAAAAAAATAAATACAAATTGTTACGCAGTTACGCAGCTTCAGACAATTTTTTCTTACCAATGCTACCAAAGAATATGTATTTAAAAAAAATTAATACTGAATTTACTTAAAAGATAATTTTAAGTTTGTAAAGAAAAAAAAGTATTCTCAACAAATTCTTGTGTACTACCCCCTGCAAGATGCTTACCACAGTATTTTTTGAAGATCAGTTTAAAGATGTAAAATATTAGAGTATCTGTAACATATAAACTAATAAAGATAAACAAGTATTCTTTCTTTACCAGCTAACCCATATGGAGTACACAAAATTCCATTATTTATACCTTCCCAACAAAATACAGTAAATATTAAGGAATGTGAGCACAGCAAACAAGTTCAGCTTTATAACAATAGCTTGTAATAAGTTTTTTTTAAAAAAACTTTAATATTCTTTTCCCTACAAGATCTATTGCCCTGTTCATTGCACTGTATGAGTATTACTCTGTGACTGAACTGGCATTTTATGTTTCATTTTCATTCTTATTTTTGAACAACCTTGCCCTGCAGTTACTGCACGCTATCAAGTCTGCATGTTGGGAATCAAACCCCATTTCTCTGCTTATAGCAAAGGTTACATTGCTTATCAAGATCACTTCTGCAGAAGTCTTCGCAGGGGTAATTCCACTCAGTATAAGAAGGAATTATATTGAGCTATACTTTTTGCATTTTAATCCTGAATGAAGTTTGGTAGTCAAAATCCCAGAGAGAGTTAAAACACAGCAAAGAAATTCTGAAAACCTTTAATTAGGGCTGCCCACAAAGGGCAAAACCCAAGTCAGTGGTATACAGGCTCATTTGACATTCAGTTTTCTTCTGGAAAAAAACTCAAGATACATTAATTTTACTATTAATTACTACGTGGACTTCTGATTCTTCTGAAAGCCAGTGTATGGAAGGGTTACTAGTTTAGAAAACAGAACTGAATTGTATTACCCATATTAAAAATTATTTTGCATTCCTCTATCATAAATTCTGAACAAGTAGATATTTAATACCATAACTGTCAGTGAAAAAAAAAGAGAGGTCTGGGATCAGAGAATAAGTATGAGAAGAGCATCTGCATGCACTGTGAGTTACAAATCCATATATTAAACATTACCGTACCGAGTAGGATCTTTGGTCTCTGAAAGAATCTCCAGGAGTTCATCATTAGATAAAAAAAAGAATCTGGGAAAAAACAGGCGCTTCTTCTCTAGGTAGTCATTAAGTCCCTTAAGAATTAGCTCCAGAAATTCATTGCACTTCCTCAGCTTTTCCAACATCTTGTCTATTACTACTACTGACAGCACATGTTTGTCCTGGAAAAGCAATTATTCCAAAGAAAAATGTTAATGCCTTCTCAAGTAAATCACCACAGAGCACTGCAGGAAGTCTTAAGCAAAGTGAATAGTTCAAATACTGCTTCACTCAAAGCATTGCCAGGTTTACAACTTGCTTTACTGTCTTCATCACCAGGCTTCACTGGACAAGTAGTTAGGCAGTTCGCATTAAAGTAAATTTTCCAAAATATGAACTATTTCTTTCAAATACAATTTTCAAAACAGGATCAATTCATCACACACCACAAGTCTCATTCTTCTGGACTGACAACAATTTTCACCGGCTATTCAACTGGATTATGTAATTAAGCACCATGAACAATTAAAACATTCATGGCTTTTTAAAAGTGTACTTCTATGACAACAATGCAGTCACACATTTTAAGTGGTAATTGTCTATCAGAGCTCAATGCAAAAAAAAAAGATCTTTCCTTCCACATAAGATATACAAATATATACAGGAGATTATCCTAAGTATTGAGGTGGCAAGGTTGTACATACTACTGATCTAAAAAAAAGGTATTTTCTGACCTTAATACTTCCACTAGCTAAATCATATTTAAAGACATTTCGCTAGCAAAACATGAAAAGCTATGGTTGTTTTAATATAAAAAAGCATTTTTTTATTTCTTTTTAATAGCACTTGAAAAATACCTGTCAAGATGCACTATTGGATAAACAGTAGCTTTCCTGTATTTATACACCGTGCAGATGACAAAATATGTATTAAGACATAAAGTGCTTCCCAAATGAACCTCTCAAATTAAATGAATGTGGAAGCTTAGAAAAGCTACTGCATACCATGCAAGTTCTCAATTATTATAAATATAAAAAAGGTTTTGCAAGACCTAAATGTTACTGAGCTAAGAATTTAAAGAAATACAGTTGTCTGAAGGTCAGGTTCTAGCATTTAATACACCTTATGACCAATTTATAAACTAATTATAGTGACAATTTTAATCTTGCTCACCAAGTGTGGGCTTTGGGGAGCAAAATGAGACACACATTGAAAAGCAGGAAAGTATGAAGATTTATGACTTAGGAAGTCAAACTAAGCAAAAGCTTCTACTCAGTTCCAGTATGAGCTTGGGTTCATCTGTGACTGAATTTATTCTGGTTCAGTTCTAGTTCAGGCCTGTGCCAATACAGTAACTGACTTTTTAACCATTGCCTGATTAAAACCCACTCCTGTTGCAATACATGTTCTATAATGACAAACTCCTGGCAAGGAAATGGAGAGTGATTAATCCCCATCACTTCCTGAAGTCTAGGAACACACAGTTTCTGCCATAGTTTCTCCTTTACCATCTAAATCAGACTGCATTTCCCTGGAATCTGAATGGAGCCAGCATGACCACAGGTAAGATGGAAAAAGAGCTAGCTAAAAATGTTAGTCAACCCTCAGGTTCCCTCTGTTCTGCCCAGTAATCTGCAGCTGTAATCACACAGCATTGAACACATATCCGGGATTTAAGTTAAAAAAAAGCCACAGGTACATCCAACTATAAGAAACACCAAAGACTAGTCAATCTACTTGTAAGAACTGCTGACAGTAACAACAAAGAATGCTCCAACAATGGGCAGCAGAAACCAAAGATGTACCCACACTATTCTGCTAGGACCAGTTTTGTCAGAGCCCATTACAAATACAAGATATCCCGCTCAGAAAAGTCCCTGATAGGGTTTGCAGAACAATGCAGTCTCACAGAGCAGAAGCATGGGTGAATTGTTGTAAGAGACAGATGAGAGACAGGCTAGACTGATGTGCAAAGTCCAGAAGGTATAAAAGGCATCTGTAAGAAACATTTCTCTTTCTTCCCCACAAAGACTGAAAAGCTTATATATCCTTCACTTTAAAAAAACATATATGCTAAGTAGAAATTAACCCACCAAGTAAGTTAACCCTCATTAATGTGCACTGCCTAAATTAGATATTTTAAATGAGGAAATAATATATGATTATTTAAATTTGTGATGAGAAAATAAGCAAACAAAGGAATTTTAGAATAAACAGCAATTTTAGAATACAATCGCATATAAAACAGCACAGACTAAAGACAGCTTTATGCTTTAAGAAAGACCACTGACATAGACTGGAGAAGAGCCTGCTTTTTAGACATAAAACCAAAGCATTGCATTTGTGGAAAGACACTGCCATCTTTTGGAAAACAATACCTACTTGTTTAGCCAAAATTAGCTTGAGATTGTTAAATTTATATTCTGGCACTTACACTCTCCTCTACAAACAAAAAAATCATTCTTTCTTCTCCCAGTGACAACATATATCCTGTTCAAGAAAATACTTTGTATTGGATTAGCACAGAGTATCTGAACTAGAAGATTTTATCAAAAGAAAACATTTGTCACACAATGTTCACAAATGTAACACTCAATAAAATTCTGAAATTTTTGTCCTTTTTCATTTTCTTCCATGAAATGAATACTATTCACTTCACAGCTCTATGGGATAATTTCCTGGTTTTACTCTAAATCAGAAGAAAAATAGAGAAAGGAGGAGGATGGGGGGATGGGTTTGAGTGAAAATGAGGAGGGAAAGGGAAGAGGAAAGAATTAAAAGAGAATACAAAAAGAAAAATAACTTTAAAAGAGATCAGGCTGAATTGCCAGGAAATGAAGCAAATGCTTCTTTTTGTATACACGTTGTGCACGTAACGTATACACATTTTGTGTGTTCCTAGAGTGAGTGAAGATTTTGGTATTTGTCCTAGTGACATAACGGATTTCTGAAAGTTCTGCAAAGACATGAGATGGCTGACAACAAAGCTTCTACATTTTTCCTTCAAACGGTAACCTTATGTCCGTACCCTGGGGATCTGTGGATCTCATAAATCTTCTCAAGTCTGTTGAGTATTTTAGCAAGCCCAGTTAAAAATATATTAAAAACCCTACTAGAAATATCCTTGATATTAGTGAACTTTTTCAGAATGAATTCAGTTTTCTCAAATCATTCTTAGAATCATTAGAATTATATAAAAGCATTACCAGAATTACAGGGTAAGCGATTATTCCCTGAGGAGCAGGATTTGTAGAGCATGCATTGAGACCATTGATCATGTAACTGCTGAAGAATCAGCTGTGCCACTTTCAGATGCTACATCTTCCCTTACTAGTACCAACTCCTTGCTAGAAGCTATTACCCTCTCAGCACTCAGCAGAGGAGAGTGTAGGAGTATTCTGCATCCAGTTAGGCTGGCAAATATAGCCAATATAATCCAGGCACGTGGCCTGTAAGAAGGCGTTGGGAGACCTGGATTTTTCTTCAGCTTGGCAAAGTGGAAATTAAGGTACAATTTAACTGTAGCCAGCAACTACAGGAAGGGCAAATGGAAAAAAACAACAAACCAAACCCAGAGACAACTCTCAGCAGTGACAGTTGGGCAACTAGGGGCAACAGGTACAAACCTTTACTTGGCAGGCTTAGCTTGAACACTAGGAAGAAAATCTTTATTGGGAAGGCACCACAGCACTGAAGTCTTCGGCAGTAATCTGCAAGAAATCTCTGCCCTTGAAGATTTTTGAAATTTGGCTCCACAAACCTGGCTGACCTGATGCAGTGCTGGCAAAAGTTTGCTGCTATAAAAAGTTACACTAACTGAACTCTAGTGGCACCTCCCAATCCATGTTTCTATGATTCTGTGTGGAACAGTTCTGCAAAGTAATTTTTTTCAATCATCATTTTAATGAAACAGAAACCAGATTACTGTGTTATAAGAAGCATTTTTTTTCCTTGGGTACATAGTACAAATTCACTCTATATTCTTAAGACAGCAGCACTTACCTGAAAAACTGATTTCATTAAGTCTGTCCATGTTTTAACCACAGTACTGAACCGTCTACCTTCCTCAGGCATCTGAGCCATGATGTCAGGAGAACTGAAAATTGGCTCCAGATAAAGCCAAGTAGCCTGAACCTTCAGCCATTCATCCAAGATCTCCTGTACCAATAACAACTTTTGTTCCCATTCCCTACAAAGTAACAATAGTTCACATGTATTTATTGATACCTCCAGCAAAACATTTCCAGCAGATTGCTAAAGTATTTTTGGCAATTTACATTCAGCAGCAGGTATAAGTAACGTACATAAACTTTCATATTTTATCAGAATATCATATTCACCTAGCCTGATTTCCTGCATAACGAAGTCCACACTAATTTCTGCATCTGGATTATCTGCAAGGATGACTGTAGGATTTAATGCACTATGTTAATCCAATAAACAGACTAACAGAATTGGCAAAAAAATGTACCACACATTATAGCATGTAACAGTACCTATGAAAAAATTACTTTCAACTGAGTATGTAATAATCTAGTTTCTGAAACACACCAAAATCCAGACTACGATTCCTGTTTGCTAGGACAGACAGACAGAGACCAAACTTTAGGTGAAAGAATTTTGGTTTTCCATGATAGAGCTATTATTGGGGGATTTAAGAAGCAGGCATTGATTGAGGAGAGAAATAAAAGCATTAAAATCTATGCCCCAAGATGGACATATAGACTTTATCATGTGCAGTGCTAAGTTTTAGAATTTATTTTCTGCATTAGAAAAAACATCAAACAACAATTTTCATCACTTCCCTGACAATTGTCTTGCTTTCGTCTTCACATCCCTTACATAAGCCCTAAAATTATTAATTGTTGAAGAGAAAAAAGTTTTACAATTAGCTTTACAATAGCTTTACAATTTAGGTAGAAAGTTTAGACTATATTCTCTTATTCTACAACTTTCCATCTATGCCTCAGATAGGTTTTATCTGGTAAAGCGAAGGCAATGTTGTGATGCATCTAGTACCTTAAGTACCACAGCAGTTTAAAAAGGGTTGTCAACCTCTCCAATGTATTAGCACTTACCACGTTGCTAAGTAAAAGTAAAAATCAGGTTTATGGGATTCAATGACATGTAGCTGATAGGGAACAAAAGCTTTAACCCTTTAAAATGAGATTAATTCACTGATTGAGGATTAAAAAGAAAAAAAAAAGGCATTTAAAGTCCCTATTCTTTGGAATTAGCAGAAAAAGTTTATTTGGTAACATTCCTCTGCGGCCTGTTCTTAGAAAAACAATTACCTTACTCTCGTTTCATAATGCTTAATAAATGGAGATCCTCTCATAGTCTGAGTTTTGACAATGTGGTCATCCAATAACATCTGAATATCCTCTACAGACGACAAAATATGGGTTCCTGTTTTTCTATAGGCAAGAAGAGTGAACTCCATTTGATCCCATTCAGAAATCATTTTCATTAAAGCCTTCTCAAGTGAATGTTCTTTGCTGGCCATTTCACTGATGGTCTCAAACTTTTCTAGAAATGGTTCAAGATGCAAGTTAATGTATGACAAGACATTTGAATCTTCAGAAGGAGACAGTGGTAAACCAGCAATGTTTGACATCTCTTCCCAGTGCCTTTTCTGCAAACCAGGATTGCAAATCACCTGGATTAGAGGAATGTGGCATCTGAATTCCTCTACTTTTGATTTAACCTGTCTTGTTATTGCTAATGCATTTGAAGAATTCTGGAAGGCTTTTTCTAGTTTATACAGTCCATGCCAGTAGTTTCCTATATCTGCCTCTACTTTGTCTGGATTCACTTCTGTAAATGAGCCCTCTGTCCAGTCTTTGTGTTTCCTGTTGAATTCAACAGTCACATCATAGAGGTGGAGATATGGAGCAAGAGTATTCCGGATGTTTTTAAGCTGAGGGTACTGAGATACTGGCCATCCAAAGAATTCTTCCTCTGAATTAATTGCATCAATCTGTTGAGAAATAAATAAGGTCTGAAATACAGACAAGCTGTCTGTCCACAATACCACATCTTCACCACAGGGTTTAGGGAGGTTTTCTGGTTTCTTGGGTAAACTTCAAATTAAGTTCTGAGTTACTAAACCAGACTGTTATGTAATTGCTGCCATTGACTGAAGCTAAAGCAGGCTTTAACAGTAACAGCTCAGCATTCATGCTTGTCAATAGGGGAACAGAGGCTTAAAATGGAACCTGGGCATTCCTCTATAATTTGTATTATCATGGAGGACATAAGATAATAAGAAGCATCAGGAATTGCACTTCCAAGAACATAAACTTTCTATGCAAATCTACCTAAACTCAGTCCACTCTTTCACTATGCAAAGTGCTGATGCATTAACTCAAGGCCACAGAGTGACCAATTATTGTTCTCAATAAATTTGCAGTTTAAATTGCAAAGCATGTAAAAATATTTCATATCTGAATTAATTATTATTTTGCCACATCTCAGTAACTGTATTACTAAAACTGTTGATTCTGATAAACTAATATTAAGATTTACAATTTATTCTATTGAACTAGTTTGGACTATAATCTGTACCTTAGCAGCAGCAAGATCCAATTTTGTCTTTAATGCTTGTGCTTTCTTCAAATAAATGTTGACTTCCTGAATATCTCCAAATGTGCCAAGTTCTTCAACCTGCTTAGAGTAGCTTTCCAGATCCTCAATAAATTTTTCACAGTGCATCTAATTAAACATCAAGCAAGCATATACTCATTTACAGAAATCACAATAAATTTCTTAAAAAGGAATAACTATTCTGATGTGCTATAGTAGGACACTTTATTCTTGCAGAAAATCTAAGACATCCAACATATTTTCATATCTATTGAACCCCAATGACAGAATTTGCCACGAATCCCACTGCTACCTGCAGTGACTTACTGGGCTAACAGACATGAGTATGGGTTCTGTATCATAGGATACAGATGGACATAAAAAAATTCTGCTTTCTGTGATGGACACATCAGCAGGCAAATAATAGAAAGCTAACTTCAAATGCCTAGTATATCTCAAATTAAAATAGAATAATAGGATTAATCAAATGTCAGCTGAGACTAAAGAGTTTCACAAGAGAGAGGTGTCTCTTATCTGAAATCCACACAGGTCAAGGATAACTTTTTCCTCATATAAACCACTCCACAACACATATTTCACACTGAGTATTAGGAGCAGTCAATGTCTGAAACCAAGCATCAAACCATAAACAGTGAGACGTTTCAAGGTAACAGAGTCTCCGCTGCACATGTATTTATAACACAGAAGCCCTTGCCAGCTGTTCTTTAACTGTACTGCATAAACCTAGAATCTCACCATCTCAAAATATGTATGATGCAAGACAAAATGATGATGAGACTAGGAGGACAAGAAACCAAATTAAATTGCTATACCAAGGCAGTAACTGTAATGGATCAGCAGCTTAGTAGTTAGCAATACTTGTGGAGAGACCTAATCATTTACATAATATGACAAACTGTACTATAAAAGCCAAAGAAATACAACGAAAATTCTAACAGACGTAAAATACATGTAATGTATAAGTGATTCAAAATAAAACCAAATAAACCAAACCCGAATCAAGATGCACTTCTGTTATAAAGCTACCTTGTTTGACATTATCCTAACAGGAGAATTACACTCACAAATTAATGCAGGGGCTTTTGTGAGCTATTGGAGACATTTCATAAACTGCCATCAATTCCAAAGGGACTGTTCATGTGCATAAATCAAGCCATGTACTTGTCTTTAAATGATCTCTCTCATTTTTACTATTTCACATACAGACAACTTCCATTAACATCACTGGAAGTTCTGCAGTCAAAGAGCTTTAAGTGTGAAAAATGTGACACGTGCCTTGTCTTGCAGTAGTCATGGATATGTAAAACAAACAAATAAAGAAAGAAATAGTAGTGGAAAGCTGTTAATACCAAAAATAATATAAAAACATCTACTTCAAACTTCTTTTTTAAATATATGGGGAAATAAAAGAGGGTATTCCATCCAATAATTTGTCCTATATGCCATTCAAAAACAGTAGCTCAAGGATTTTAAAAATACTGTAATTCCAAACCTTAAGACCATCTTGAAACTGATCTGTTTTTTCTTCAATTATCTTTCTGTGCTCTTCAAAGATATCTGGCATTCGTGCATACCACTGACAAACATTACTGTTCAGCTGAATATCTGCTGGTGAGAATTTGACACATTCCATCAGGAAAGCAACACGATTTACAGCATCCACTAATTTCTGCTCCAATTCAAGCATGTCACATGTTTCCATTTTCTGTATACAGGCCTTGAGAACAGAAATTAAAAGGGAACATATTTTATACATAATTTAAGGCCAAAATAATGTCTGAAGTAGTTGATACTTTAAGTAGTTACTTAACTTTAATTAAGTATTTAACATTTAAAATCTTATTTTTAACAAAAAAAATTCAGTAAAGTTAGAAATAAATTATTTGAAAAGGTGTTTATTTGAAATGGCACAGGATTAGCCATTTTTACAGCATACAACTTGTAAATACAACTGCCTTACTAGCTACTTTATTGAACAAAACTCCAAGGAATGGGTGAAGCTGTATGCACAAAGGTTTGGAAGGATATCTAGACAGCCTGTTGTAAGTGTTGCAGGTTTGGGAAAGAAAGCGTGGTGCTACCAAGAGAAAATTAGTAAAACAGCTACAAAAGGATGCATTTCAGAAAGGGAAGCATTGCATGGGCCCAGTGTAAGATTAGGTCTTCCCTAGCAGTAAAAACGTAAGGAATATAACAGCCACTGTACTGCTCATTATGATTAAAATACAGGTTACAGTGTTCTTTCAGATCTCAAGAGCTGGCAGTAAACTGCATAGATACACGTAGTATTTTGTAGGGTACTCTTTAACAGAACAGCAACACAGCCCGCTTCAAACAATAATCCATATTGAAGCACTCTAAAATTAACTGGACAGCTCAGTAGTATAACATTACTTGATGTCCATCCACTGGAGACAGAGAAAAATTTAATATGATGACACAACATGGTATCACTGGAAACATTTTTAGGTAAGGATAAATTGTTTAGTAAATCTACACTTCTGCTCTTCTAACAGCACCTTCTGTGCTTCAGAATATACTCATTGCTATGGACCTATATGGTTATTAAAAGAACACCCCAAAGGCTGATACATCTTTTCAGCAATGAGATGGAAGAACTATTAGAAGGGACTTGATGCTCATACATCAGAACTTTGCTGAACAGCAAGAGACTAATACATGTTACATTTCAAGTGTGTATACAAGTGCTTCACTGAACTGGAGCCTGAATACAGCAAAGAAACAGCAGGGTTGTGATAACAGTAGTGCTGTTTATGAGGAGATGGGATTTTACAGTTACCAAACTGCAAACCTTACACCTGCTGTATTTTAAATGATCACTCAACAAAGGATGTAAAGGCAAAATTATTTCATACAACTCACCACTGATTGCTTTTTTTATTCCATTTAATAATTGTAAAGAAAATTTTGCTTTCTCTAATATTATGAATAATAATAATAATAATGTTAGTATGAGCAATGTGACTGAACATGCTTCATTAATCTGGTTTAGTACTTGAAGCTTCAGGGATTCCAAAGGCCTTGTTCTAAGACTGATTTATTTCAATATTTTGTTTTAATGGCTGACATAGATAAAAAAAAAAACAAACCAAACACCAAACCTCAAAAATACAAAGATCCAAACGGAAGAACTGCATCACTAGCTGCACTTCATAACTCATGATCCCACCCACAAATTTCATCAAAACCTTTTGCATAATTTATCTCAGAAACATCCATCTTCTCTCATCACTCAGCTGTTCTTGAAAACTAACCGGAAATGTTTGCATTTTTAACACAAACGTTAAAAAACTACTTGAAGATTTTTAAAGAGAAAATTCTGTTTCCAAGTTTTTAAAGTGTAGAGAAATCAGAGATTTTATAGGGAGACACACAGTTTTCAGGAACAAAAATCAGCAGTGAAAACATTTTAAACCATCCATTTGCTAAATGCTCTCTCCATAGCAAAATTTTCTTGAAAAGCAGTTAATTCTCAAAGATATCATCACCTTACCTTGAAGGACAGACTAAGCCCCATTATGTAACTGGAAATATCTGATAGATATCATCCTAGCAGCCACTAGGCATCACAGAAAAGGTAGGTAAAATTAGGAACATTTGATGTTTGTAAAAGAAAAATTCATAACTCATACTTAAGATCAACAACTCTTTTAAAGGATAACCAGCAAACCTATGCGTGGCACAAAAGATTTTTATGGTTACAGTCTGTCTTGATACAAACAATTATGAAGACTCTACTATTTAAAGATCTTGTTTATAAAATAACCATGTAGATGACATCCTGTGGAACTTTTGACACTTCTGGCTCCAGTATCTTTCCTGACATACCATGCTTATGAATGATGCAGTGAATGAACTTCACGTGCAGTGCTCTTTCTGTATCTTTACCCCACAATCCTTTTTAATTCCAGTCAAAGAAGCCACTCCATCGATGGTTACACTTGAACAGCTTTTCCAAAAAGTATTGATTTTATTAAAGATTTTGTTTACTGTTGAGAATATATTTTGGATTAAGTATTGCAAGACTTGAAACTTCATTGAAAGTAAGAGGTTTCTCTTGATGACCTGGATGCTTAGTTTTCACATGTCTTGCTAAGTGTTATGATTTCATACTCTCATTTCAATATCTCAAAGCACAATAAACATTTCAGGCAAGGTTCATCACTAACGACAGTGGATGTAAATTCGTATTTCAAATGCTCTTGCTGACAATCTTCAATTTTGTAGGCCAACTTGTCAGATCTGATTAGGTCATCATTGTTTTTATCTCAATGTGAACGATGAAGAGCTTGTACCAGGGGCAGATGTGTCAGCTCTGCCATTTTCTGGTTGATCACTCATGCTTGCATCATTAGTATCAAGTTCAATCTGCAGTTTCTTGAGGGAAATCTTTTTCATAGAATCATAGAATAGATTGGGTTGGAAAAGACCTCCAAGATCATCGAGTCCAACCCCTGATCCAACTAAGCCACTTGCCAATTTGGGGAGTGTTTGGTTAGTCAAAAATAGATAATGTAATCCTTAAATCTACTTCACTGGGCGTACAAACTGCAATTCATAGTAATACACTGAAAGCAAATGAACAAGTGAGGGTGCCACTCTGAATCCTTCCACGAAGTGGAACACCCACTCTGTCCCCTGGACACCTCATGTACATATGTGACACAGGACCCTCTGACACAGAGACTAGGGGCACCAGTGTCAATCTATATATTAAATACTGCTAAAGCTTAAATTCTTTCCCACTTTCCTCAGATAAAAAATTAAATACTATTTCCGTCACATACTCCAACGTATCATCTTGCAATCCCTGGGCTGCACAGCCCCCACTTTGAAGACAGCTGCCCTACAGAATTTTGATCCATGCCAAATACCATTCTCACCAATAATGCCACTGCCAAGTGGCAGCAGAGACAAAGGACTGTTCCAAATAGCCAGTGTGGTTGTAGCCATACCATTTTGCTGGGGAAAAGCATTTAGCTGCACGTATAAAAACGGGGCTATAACATTTAGTCTTATGGCCAAAGACAGTCCTTTTCTACTTTGTAACACAGATACAGCACCAGTGACTTTAACAAGGCCAAAATCACATCTGTAAGGCTGCAGCTTGCACATGCTACTCCTGTCCTGGTATTGCTGGCACAGAACCACAGGCTGGCTGTGGACTGTAAGCCGTTAACAGTTTTGAGCCAGCCAGGAGCTTAAGCAAGGAGGGGCAAAAGCCAGCGTAGCTGACCCAAAGCTGGCCAGGAAGTGCATCCCATACCATAAACATCACACTCAGTATAATGGGGAAAGTTTGCTGAGGACAGGGCCTCCTCCCATGGATGACCATCCCTGGAGGAGCTCACTCATCATCCTGCTCCCAAGGACTACCTTCCCATTTAATGAAACTGCAGGCTGAGTATAACTTTGTACGTTGTATTGTTGGTATTAGATTGCCTGTTTCATTAAATCTGGTTTCATTTCAACCCATGGGTCTCTTCTCTTTTTCCCAATCCCCCTTCTGGGCTGGAGAGAGGTCAGCAGGTGATGGAATGATGGCTTTAGTATAGCCCTAGGTACAGGCTAAATGTACACAACTGCTTAAGAGCAGAGCAATAGTATGAGCAGCTACTTCTTGTTTGGACTTAAAAGAAAGAAGAAAGTACCTTAAGTTCCATTAGCTCCTGTGTATTAGATGGAGTAGTAAGGGCCTTTTCTGATATTCTCTCAAACTCATCACATAGTCTGAAAAATATATAAAATAACTAGTTTGGAATGCGTGTTTTCTTTTAATCTTTGGACAAATCACGTACATTTATAACTGTAAAAATGAGATTAATATGTCCTTTCAGGGTCAAAAAAAATCAACAGTGCAAACAAAATTAAGCATGTTTCAATACACATTTTCAGACTGAGAGTTACCTCACAGTCATCTCTTGATGATCTTTGAATATTTTGTAAGTAACTTTTTCACAAATATTTTCTGCTCGCTGGACCAAAGCACTTATTAACTGATCACAATGCAGTTCAAACATTCCCAGGGGGAGATTCTGAAATACAAATATAACAGCTGTCAGAATATTGAATAGCTTTTACCTATTTTTTCTCACTGTGTTAAAGCAGAATATCAGGGATCTTACCTAAGAATTTAGTTACACCATAAAATGCTTTTATATTTGCAAGTGAAGAAGAAAAAGAAAGAAAAGGGGAAAGATAAATCTACACTTGCAAATGACTGTTCTTCTGTGTATGCACACTGGACTTTATATGTCTTACTTTTACTGGTTTTTACTGTGACAGAAAACATGCTTCCTCCAAAAAGAAGAGCATCTAGTGGCATTAGCACAGAATGCTGTCTGGTGAAAACAAAGAGTTTGAGATAAATCTGAAAAGTGATAATCTATCCTTATCTCTTTATTTACTGTTGAACACATGTGACATTCCTCAGCATTAAAAAGGGACTCTGCCTCCCAACAAGTCTTCAAATCCAATGCTTTCTTTGAGTGGTGGGCAAATGAGATTGATTTCCACACATACAGAAGCCCTCCTAACAGGCCTGTTAAGTACTGGTTTCTCCAGAACTGAGGTTTGCACCAAATGCTAGGTGAGAAACAACTTAAGGAAAATCACCTTAGTCTTCTGGGTTCTTTTTCATAGTGGATGGATAAAAGATTCTTAACTCACACTTTCTCATATTTTTTCACATCTACAAGGAGCATACTCTGAATGCCTTCAGAAGTGCCAAGACAATTTATAGTAAAAATAACTGTCTCAAGTAAGTATGGCAAATACACCCCAGAAGTGTTACCTCTTTAAAAACTCATTTTCTGGGGAAAAAAAAAAAATATTCACTTCCATTAACCTATTGCTAATTTTCATCACTTTTAGTTAACAACATTCGTAGTACAAAATCAACATTAAAATGATATCCTTATCTCTTTATGAATATTATTAAAATTTACCTTCCTAGAAGTATACTTTATTTCCTTAGCAAGTTTCTGGTACTTAAAAATTTCCCTTTTCATTTCTTCAAAGGTATGTTCCTCTGCCAGAAACTGATCAATATCTTGTTCAGCTTGTTTGTTTATCAGGAAGCTGTACTTATCATACAGCTTGAGATGTTCCACAGGTGCAGAACTTTCTTTGATAATTTCTTCTCTGATCCTTTTCTTATGTTCATTCAAGATCTCATCCAGGATAATAGGCTTCAAGACAGCTGATGAGGAGTCACCTTTTGGCTTTCAAAAAAAACCCACAACAAAACAACAAAAATAAAGCACACACAAAAAAAAAACCAAACACATTTTCAAATTACAGTTACATCCGTAGCTCAGATATGTCATTGAAGATAAACAGGATAGAAAAAAAATCAACCAAGTGTACTTTAAAACCTAATTGAAGTCTGATTACAAACCTAATTTTGTAGATACAGTTATTTACATTCTGCTCCCAAATTATTTTGAAACCTAGCTTAAGGATCTTTGCCTCCAACAAGCAAGAAATCAGAGCTGCTTCATTCAGAAAATCAGAAGCCCACATTCTTATCTCCCCAAAACAATTCCATCAACAATTTTAAATTTAATCTACATGGATTTTATTTTTCCTGAACCACAAGCACAAGTTCAATTTTGCTATCAACTGATGAATCTGTAAAATTAGAAGCATGGAAAACACTTCCCTGCAACCCCTCAGAAGATCGAAAGCCTTGCTCTTGTGTGTTTAGACATGCTTGAGATGCTTCCTTTGTCTTTTCACAGGTTATTGATTAGTGCTTTTATAAAGCATAGCATACTACTCAGGTTTCTGCTTGAGCATGTGTTCAAGCACATTAATATGTTCAGGCTTAGTAGCTTTATTTAAAATTCACAGAATCACAGAATGTCTTTGGTTGGAAGAGACCTTCAAGATCATCCAGTCCATCCTTCAATCCAACACTGCAGGCTCACCACTAAACCCTGTCCCTGAGCACCAGGTTCACACACAATTCAAATGTCTCCAGGGATGGTGACTCCACCACTGCCCTGGGCAGACCATTCCAATGTTTGAGAACCCTTACAGTGAAGAAATGTTTTCTAATATCCAGCCTAAACCTCCCCTGATGCAGCTTGCAGCCATTCCCTCTGGTCCTGTCACACATCACCAGGGAGAAGAAGCTGTCCCCCTGCTCACTCCAGCCTCCTTTCAGGTAGTTGTAGAGAGTAATAAAGTCTTTCCTCAGCCTCCTCTTCTCCAAACTAAACAAACCCAGGTCCCTCAGCCACCACTCACAGGACTTGTGCTTTAGGCCCTTCCAAGCCTCACTGCCTTTTTCTGGACACGCTCCAGCACTTCCATGTCCTTCCTATAGCGACAGGCCCAGAACTGAACACAATATTCAAGGTGTGGCCTCACCAGTGCCAAGTACAGGGAGACAACCACCTCCCTATTCCTGCTGGCCACAGTGTTTCTAATACAAGCCAGGGTGCCACGGGCTTTCTTGGCCACCTGTGTGTACTGCTGATACTTAGTCCACTATCGATCAATACTCCCAGGTCCTTTTCCAACTTGCAGCTTTCCAACCACACATCCCCAAGTTTGCAGCCTGCCATGGGGTTGTTCTGACCCAAGTGCAGGACCTGGCTCTTGGTTTTGTTGAACCCCTTGCAATTAACCTTGGCCCACTGATCTAACCTGTCTAGGTCCCACAGTAAAGCTTCCTTACCCTGCAGCAGATCAACACACCCACCTAGCTTGGTGTCATCTGCAAATGTTCTACCTAACATTTAAAGTAATTAACATTTAATTTTGTTCATAGCACCTTTGTAGTAGCTGCCGCAAAAAATAACTCAGGGGAAAACAGTCAATATTTGGCTTTTTATTTGCTTAGAGAACAATGATAAAGCTTTTTAGTAATAAAATTAAGATTATTTCAAATTGCTCCAAAACTCCTGAAACAGTAGTCTAACATAACTATATGAGTTCTGACAACAGGGCTGTTCATTAAAACACCTAGAAACTAAATGTAGCAAAAACATAATGTCAAAATAAAACCCAGGAGTACTGTCATTTCTTACCCACTTAGTAAATAACATGGTCTCAACTCTTGGTATATCACTGACAGCTTGAATCATAGCAGTATAAGCATTCAGTAATACATCCTCATAGTCCTTAAAGTCAGGTTCAAATTTAATACTGTCATCCTCAAGGATTAACCTCAGGATCAAACCCGGGTGTTTGTAGGCTTGGGTTGATTTCTAACACACATCAAAAGAAAAAAAAAAAAAAAAATTAATCTTAGTTAACCTAACTCATGCACCACAAGTCAAAGGATCATTAACACTTTCTCCAGCATATGCATTTTGAATTATCAGGACTTTAATTGTAAATGACATGCCGTAATTCTAACAAAAATACTTGTGCAAGTAGGAAGGATGTCTGATAAAATTCACATAAACTGATACTCATCACAACGAAATGCAGCATTATTTTTAGTAAACACAAGAGGCATCCTCTACACAACAGACTACTATAAAAGCTATTTGCACAGATTAAGGCATAGCAGCTTTACAGCAGTAGTCCTCACAGATGTAGTGATATATAAACTAGGTGTACAGACGTACATGTATTCACCACCTGGAGCAGTTACTATGAAACTACTAAGTTTAAAAAAAGCGTTAAATCCAATTCTGTTTGCTAAACAAGAACCTGATCCACAAAAGCTTGAAGTGAGTATTAGGAGGGTTAGATTTGCTGTATGGATTCCCATGCATTCCAGTAGGAAAATTTGTATGGGCTTTTGTCCTTAGTGGCATAATTTGATTTTTCATCATATCTTTTATCTGGATCAAATATCTCTTAACTTTCCCACATCTGCTAATATATTCTAACTACACAAAAGGAAGCATGAGAAAGCCTATTATCATTACTAGGTAGCATAGGATCACCATTAGGAAGGGTAAGATTAGAGAATACGTACTTATTACTAATAATAACAAAATACTACTGTAGACATCAAAGATCACTTAACTCAGAAGCAGGAATGAAAAATACATATTCTGCTTCTACAACATGATGCATTACTTCCTTACATTCTCTTTTTTTCATCAATATTATCTGGAGCCAGAGTTCTGTGGATATTTGATGGCGAGGATATATTAACAAAAAGTTGAACCAAGATCCAGTTGCACTCCAAGACATCAAGTATCAACAAGAAATATTTACCTCTACAATAGACATTATGTGAGTGAGTTTGCAAACAAATTGTATGTACACAGATAAACAATGTTGCTAGTATTAGGAAAGTCAACTTACTGCAGGCTGAACGATTAAATCTGTAAAGTCTTGAATTGAATGTAAAAGCAAATGTTGCAGTTGATGAGTCATTAAAGTGGCAGCACAAATGAAGAAAGACTCCAATTTAGTGGTGATGGCATCACTGGGTACTTGATTTCGTTTAATACCTTGATAAAAAATTTTCTGCACTTCTGGAAGCCACCTGAAAAGAAGACAGTATTTTTAAGTTTTTCAAGTGAATAGCATTAATAAACCTGTTGTTTTAAAGTTAACTGCTACAAATGTTTACATTACATCTGGTCAAAAGATGGTGCAATACACTTGGGAAACTATAGTTTAACTTAAGTAGGTCACATGGTAGCGTCTTTAAATTCTAAGAAATCATGTCTCTGAAAATGTTATCTTTTATTATGGGACAATATTTAAGATACTATCGTGCTTAAGTCCCAGAGGTTGTGCAGTTCATTATGTATCTTCAGCAGATGTGAAAGCAATCCAAAGGGAATTCTGCCTGGTTGCTCTTAACCAAAATGAAAATGGCTCTGGCATTGCTAGGCAATAGGAAATAAGCACAGAAACATGCAAGCCTTCAGTTATGAGCAGAAAGGTAACTTCAGGATCAGGAAGAAATACATCTGAAAACACTAAAGGCAATATGTAACAGAATCACAGACAAGTATGGAAATAAAAACCTTCATGATTAATAGCATGAAATAACCAAGTATTTGAGACAATAGACATCCTGACAGTAATTAAAAGCTGAAATAATAAAAATGCAGTACTATGTAACTGCAGAGATCAAGCATTGCTGGTTGAAGAAAGATCAGATGCATACAAACAACACAGTATGGCCAGAAATATCTAAAAAGACCTAGCACTTCTGATGCTTTATTTGAAAACTGTCTTTCTTCTTTTAAAGTAACTCAGAATGAATATACAAATGTTACTATATCTAAACAATTTACTTTGGAAAATCTTAGTCAAAGTCTCTAAAGTCGATGGATCTAATTAATGCAACATTTTTTCAGATGCCTCCGCTCTCAGAAGCAACTACAAAATTGAGAATATACAAAATGAAATTCCAAAATCATGAATAGATGTTCTAGAGATACTCTTACTGAAATGATAGATTAATCTCCCTATCAATGAGACACTACACGATGTAGGGATGGGGCAAGTCTATTACATAGTAAGTTATCCCACAGTTTATATTCTAAAATGTCATAAATTATAGATACTAGCAACACTGCATTCTCATGTATCTAGCACAAATGATTCCAAAAAATAAAAGCTTTTGTTGGAGACTAAAGCACACATATACTGTTAATGTCTTTCTAAGAAGCATGCAAAATACATCGCAACAAATTTCAGAATAAGAAAACTGCACAAATCATGATAACATGATCAGAATTTACGCAGCAGATTTCATGCAAAGCCCTCAAAAGAATTTCACAACTCTTTCTCTTTCTTTAATATGTATTATTAAAATGGGTCATTCCTTCTCTCTCCAGAAAGCTCCAAATTTCAAAAACAGCTGAAGAAAAAGTTAAAGAGATCCCTGTAACTTAAAAAATATGGATACATTGGATCATACTTAGTATACAGAATCACTTTGGCTTTTCTAATTTCCATCATGACTTCATTCTGGAAAAAAGAGAGTTCCTCAGCTTCTTGTTTATTGTGAAATATTTTTGTATCAAGAAGGCGTAAATTTCTGAAACAGAATATAAAGTGAATATTTTAGGAGCATATGCACTGTATCTTATTTTATTGAAATAAAAGAATTAAAACCTTTTTTCTTATTACACATCTCAACATAAAGCTTTTTTAAACATATTTTAAAAACAGAACAATTCTGTTATTTTCAGAAACTAGCTTCTACTTTCTCACTCTTGACAACTACCTGAAAGGAGGCTGTAGAGAGGTGGGGATCAGTCTTTTCTCACAAGTAAGAAGTGATAGTACAAGAGAAAACAGCCTCAAGTTATGCCACAGGAGGTTTAGATTGGATATTAGGGAAAATTTCTTCACCGAAAGGGTCATGGTTTAGCAGTAACCTGGCAGTGCTGGATTTAAGGGTTGGACTTGATTGTTTAATTCTAAGATTGTGTCAGAACAACCAGTTACAAGCACTGCGGTACTGTGTGTTTGCATGCTCTTAAACTGAAGTAGTATTTACTACATTTGAGCATAATAATTATTATTTTCAGAATCAGAGCTTGCATATATGTTACTCATTATATGTAGGATCAACCATTAAAAATTCAAAATGTGTTAAACAGCATTCCTTTGTAGGACTGGATGGATAAATATTATAAGGCAAGGTAAATAAAAAAATAACCATTTAAACCTAGCTTCAAAATAATTTTCAGGTTTTGTCTTGTCAAAATACATGGACTGAATTTTGTCTCCTACTTAGCAGATATAACAAAAAAAAAAAAAACCAAAAACAATACAACCACCCAAAACAGTCCCTGCAATGTGTCACAGCACCTGGCCTGTGCAGGCCAGTTCATTCTCTTTTTATTATCACTCAAGTAATAAATAAGATAATAAGGAAGTATTTTGGTCTGTTCTGAAACACAAAAAATAATAGCCTATCTAATGTCTTTTCCCCATGTTCATCAGATAAGAGAAGAAAAAAAAAGTGCCCTTCTAGGCAAGATAGCAGCCCTTCTCTTACTAGAAGGCAGACTGTTTTGAATATTCCTGACCCAAGAAAGACTGAAAAAAAAACAAAACAAAACAAAACAAAAAACCCCCAAACAACCACACCAAAGCCATCAATTAAATAGAGATTAAGGGACTATACTAAAAGCAAGAATATTTTAAAAAAGAGTATTTTAAAAAATGGAAGTCATATCCAATAATAAATTAGTTTTCAAACATGTCAGGTGCAGGAAGCTTGCCCTTCTGTACAAGGAACACAGTGTCTCTGATCAAAGTGTCAGAGAACAGCCCGTAGAAAACAAACAAACAAACAAACAAAAACTACTGAACAAAAAACTAAAAATCACAAATTGCCCAGTCCAGGTGGCACGTCACCCAAGCTTTCTAGAAAGTCAAATATAAAGTAGCTAAACTATTTCAACTTGCACTTGTAGCTTCATGCTTAAAACTTCCTAGATACCAAAGGAATGTAGATGGCAAAACATTTCATGTGATTTCTAGAGAAATACAGTTAAGAAAGCTTGACCTCTAAAGAGGAACAGTTGGCTGAAACTTTTCAAAGCATGAAGTTAGAGGGAACACAGACAAATGTATTTGGGATAATGGCTTTTAAACCAAGCCATCATATCCATGATCAGCATGCAGTCCCAAATTCCATAGGGCAATTTTAAATGTCACCATCCGTTATTTCCCTATATAGATTCTGAAATCACAGAGCAGTTGAAACCTCAGACATGAAGAGAACACTTACTTAAAAGAGGTCTCCCATAAATTCAGAACAGCAACCATTGCAGGATTTATTGCATGCAAATTTTCTTTCATGTATCGGCATGTGGACAAGAAAGACTTGTTCCAAGGCTTTGGCACTACTTGTATTCTTAAAAACAAACAAACAAAGTAAACCAAACAAACGAACAAAAACAGACACCACACACACACACACACAAAATGAGCAACAAAATAACCACCACAATACCAACAAGAAACAATAGGATGAATGTAGCTGTGCTAATAGACAAAATATTGGTACATGTGCTTTAGGATAATTATTTTACATCCCTGAAATCACAGAACTGAGGAGATAAATCTATCTTTCTGCTGATTATTCAGATATCAAACTGACCACTGTATAAAGGATAGAAATAACATGAGAGAAATACTGGACAAGTCCTAAGAGATCTGTAACCTACTCACAGTCCCTCATAGTTAGCATGTAATAAATTCATTACACATATACAATGCCAGTTGACTAGTCAATTAATATGCAATTTTCTACAATAAGTAGTATCCATTTTTTATGCTCATCCCATCAGATCTGTAAAAAAATAGTATTACATATGAATATAGATTGTATTATATTCTAATGCCTACCATTTGATAATTAAAAGCACCTACCCCAAAACACAGGCCAGAAACTGTAACAAATCCTTTTCTGTTACTCAGTAATGCCATTGCCAACAGAGAGCCTGATTGACAGTGGTGCAAATATTCTGTTTCTGCAGCATTTGTAGAATTTTATTCCTCTACAAGTTATTTTACCAGTCTTTTGCTATAACTATGAAAAGGTACCTCTTCACTTTCACATCTCAGGAAGAATTAAAGTATGTTTAGGAAAGTTGATACTAGGTAGGCTGATCCACACTGCACAGATACATGATCCTCGCAGTAGCATTATACTTGCTTTCACTAGATTGCAGAATTTTTAAGGCAAGTGTGAATAAACTGCAGATAGTCCATTACTCTGAACAAAGCCCACATCTCTCCATTCCAGTATGGAGGTTGTTACATACTGGAAAACCCAGCCACAAAAAGCTAGGCACCTATCATTGTTTCTACTAAATATTGTTGAATTGCTCTGAGGAACAAGAGTCTGTATTTACTACACTTGTAAACCTGTATGTATTGAGGCAAACTGTTACAGACTGCAAATGAGACAGAGCTTCAGTGAAATCTGCAAACACAACATTGTTCAATTGATTACAGTACAGTTTATACACAAGCATTTGGCCTGCTACAACAAATGCTTCTTTAAATGAGATTTCTTACCAGTTAAGCACTGCTAAACAAAAATAATTTAAAAGAACCTTTCAAGAGAGACACATTTTCCAGAGTATTTTCAAAGATGCTGTAAAATCATTATGGTAATTTACATAACTAATAACTAAGTCTTATTTACAGCTGACACTGGCTACTGCTATTAATAGTGTTCCCTACCCACAGTGTTCTACAGACACTTCTGTGGTCAGTGTTTTTGAATAAATGTATTTGCTTACTCTGCATGATAAGGTAGAAGAAAATCATTCTTCCTATCTTCATCTTTTTCCCTGGTGTCTCTGAAAACAAAGTCAACTGAAGGGAAAAAATAATAATTAAAAAAAAAGGCTTAGCAAAGGAATCAAACCACAGAATCATTTCAGTTTTAAAAGACCCTTAACGTCAAGTCCAGTTGTTAACCCAGCACTGCCAGGTCACCACTAAAACATCTACAAAGCTTTTAAATACCTCCAGGGATGGCAACTCCACCACTTCCATGGGCAGCCTGTTCCAATGCTTGATGACCCCTTTTGGTGAATAAATTTTTCCTAATACCCAAACTCAACCTCCCCTGGTGCATCCTGAAGCCATCTCCTCTTGTCCTATCACTTGTTACTTGGGAGAACAGACTCCTTTTTTTTCACTTGGGAGAACAGACTCCTCTCAGGTATTTGTAGAGAGAGATAAGGTCTCCCCTGAGCCTTCTTTTCTCCAGACTAAACAACTGCAGTTTCCTCAGCCAATCCTCGTAAGACTGGTGCTCTAGGCCCTTCACCAGCTTTGCTGTTCTTATTTGGATATGCTCCAGCACATCAATGTCTCAACCAAAATGTCCAAATGCACAAGTCATTGGGATGAATAGTTTTATCTAGATATACATGAAAGGGAACTTAGGAGAAAGCCATACTAGTAAGTAGGGATTTATAAACTAAAAGAATGTTTGTAAAAAGTGTTGAAATATCGACAATAATGATTATCATCATCTTTGATTAAGGATAAGAAAACCCGAGTATTTTCTTTATCACAATGTGCCTCTAATATTCAGGAGAGCACTTGTACACAACTCTTCCACACTGACACCTCTCAGCAGTGAATATTAGAGTACAGAATACATAATTAGAATACAGAATACATGTAAACTCCTAGAAATCTACCTATAGCCTTTCGTGTACTTAAAAGATAGTCTTCTTTTACTTCACCAGTCAGTGAACGTATACTTCCATCAAGTACTTTCAGATGTTGTGGAATTAAAGCTAAGATGTGGTCTAGCCATGATTCATCCATCAGGGCCACATTTACTGTATCAATTCCATGGTGAATGTAATGGTAGTATTTCTGCAGGAGAAAAGATTATGCATCAGTTAAGTCAACTACTAAACAGTCACTGCTACTACAGGTTTAGCTAGAGATATGGGCTTATTTAGTAAATATAGATGTAATTAGTACTAAATACTGATTTATGTTAATACATAAATCTGATGTAAATACCTTCATCGGTCTGCCAAACACTCATGGGTAAAATAACAATAAAAAGACACTGAGCTAGAAAACCAGGGTATAGTGGCACAAGCCTCATTTGATTTCTCTCCAAGAAGTAAATAACAAAAATTTCACTGAAGAATGAGCATAACTCATAGAAACATGGCTTTGGGGTTTTGTTTTGCTTTTACAGTTCCACAGTTGAGGTGAGATGTCTCTTCTTTGCACTGTCCTGGTACCAACCCTTTCCTAAAAGAAATTTTCAATATATATTCATCTACCTCATTATTCCAGTGCTGCCATTATTATCCATTAGCTCTAGTGCTGGACCATATATCCAAAAAGAAAGCCATGCATTCTGCAGTGTTTCGTGGGGATGTGCAACATACAGCTAATGCAGTTCTCAGAATCTGAATGCATAACCACAAACCTGCTTGTATGCCACAATTTAAACAAGCATGTGAAATCTGAGCATCAAAATCTCAGAGCATTAAAGGAAACAGATGGAAAATTTATAAGTCCAAATTCAAAGAAATTCAGAATGGAGTATCAGCTGGAAGATTACTAATGTCAGGAAGTAATACATGAATCTATTTTAATCCAAAGTGAACTTAATCTGTTTTAAATGCACACAAATTGCAAAACTGTGCATAGAATTTTGTCATACAAGGTACCTTAAAGCAGAATGAGAATGAAGAACATCCTGGCCCTTAGATAAGGGTAACACAAAGAGAACTGTCTTATAGATTCTATCTGCCCAAAGCAGCACACCCTTGCTTACAAGTTATTCTCACTGAAGAAAAGATTTGTTTCTTACTTCCTGACATTGGTTATCCTCCAGCTACTTTTCCATTCTGCAGTGCTTTGAATCATCCATACATTCCTAAAGTTCCATTTTCAACCATAGCACTATAAATATATTGTATGAAAATAGTGGAATAATATGTCACTTGCAGTCATCTGTCACTGTGTCAATCATCTTGACAATATTCACAACAAATGACTGGCACTATATTTCATTTATTACTCCAGAAAACAGTCTTTAGCTACCAAAATGTCTTTCTCTATTGGTGCAGACGAATCCACTCTTGGAAGCTGGGTTCCATCAAGGGCTGGACAATGTTCTTCAGTAAGGTCTTCCTGCCTGAAACAAAACAAAAAAAAGTGTATGCATCCCATTCTTCAGATACTTTTTACTGTCACAAGTAATATACAGCCATCCAAGCTACACATCAGTTGTGATCAAACAAACAAAAGGCAACTGGAAAACCTTTACAGTCAGCACAAGACATTCTGATTCAAAAATAATGCTGAGAGTGTAACCAAGTTTGTATTTTACCTGCTAAGGCTCAGCTTTTAAAATTGGTGATACAGTTCATGTTCACACATACCTTTGTTTTGCAACTGGCAGAAATTTAAGATCATTTAATTTTAAAATATGGTTCATCTATCAAAAAGGAGAAACACATCATTCAAAGATAAGGAAACTCACAATATAATGTCAACGAGAGCCCTTCTGAATTGTTGTATTTTGTTCAGATGACTGCTGCTCTGCAATGCAGAAGTTGATGGCCCAGCACCTGCATTATCTCTAGCATTCTGTATCTTGTTCTTCTTGTATCTCGTCCTAAAATATTCTCCTTGCAGAACATAGATTTTGAAAAGAAGTTTTTAAAAAAAAAAAAGTCAAATTTATCATGCATATGTTTATCTTTGAGAAGTTTATTTTCAGTAGTACCAAAAATGTCAACCTTACCTGGGGAATACTCATTTTTCACATTAAACCCATCTGACTCATCATCTTCCTGTTCTTTGTTCAGATGGAATGAAGGACAAGTCTGATGCCACAGTGGTTTAGACCTCGCCTAGAATAAATATTTTACATTCTAGCTTTATGCTTGTTGTAGCTGCTACTAACACACACTTCATGACTTCTTTAATGAGTAAATCAAGGAAACTATAGTCAAATATACATACAGATAACATATACATACATAACATACATACATAGATAGTGCAGAGAGAAAGAATATAGAGAGTATACAGCTCAGCCTGGATCTGAATGAGAGTCGTGCTCTTTAGATAACCATGCTGCAAGACATTTGAAAATGAAAGCTTACAAAAAAAACCTACCTGAGACAACTGCGGTAGTAAATGCTCTGTTCTCTTTGCTGACTTTCCCTTGACAGTTGGACTGGGCTTGGGGGGAAAAAAAAAAAAGAAAAGCAAAAATTCACAACTGCACACTGAAATTACTGCTACTATTAGAACTCTGGGCCAGATGACCTCTAGAGGTCCCTTCCAACCCAGACATTTCTATGTTTCTATGTAAAACCAGATTCGTAGCTGGATTACATTTCTTATGTAACAACTTTTACACGTACAATTTCATATTGCTTCCCCTAGAGTATTTTCATGGAGAATTCAACTTTATCAAATGCCTTGAAAAAGCACAGCTCTGAAAAATTAATCTTAAGCAGGGAAGCATTTATGTTACTCTTTTGCCAACATATATATTAAAGGTATCATGAAATAATGCAAATAAACAATTTTTTGATTCCTATTCTTCAATCAACATTTTTAAAACACAAAACAAGAAAAAGCTCATTGCTTCTCTAGTCCAGATTCTGAAGCAGATGGAGAATACTGAAATGCATGCCATTGGTGAATGCTGAAATGCTTTCCATTCTGAAAGGCCCTTCAAGGGGCCTGTCGGAAAGATGGGGACAGACTTTTTAGCAGGGCCTGTTGCGATAAGACGAGGGGTGATGCTTTTAAACAAAAAGAGGGAGAGTTAGGCTAGAGAGAAGGAAGGCATTTTTTACAGAGGGTGGTGAGACCCTGTCGCAGGTTGCCCAGCAAGGTGGTGGCTGCCCCATCCCTGGCACCATTGCAGGGAGGTTGGTTGGGGCTCTGAGCACCCTGCTCTGCTTGCAGATGTCCCTGCGCCATGCAGGGGGTTGGACCAGATGACCTTGAAGGGTCCCTTCCAATCCAACCCATTCTGTGATTCTGTGTGAATGGATGGGGAAAAAGCCATCTTTTCTATAAGACAAAATGGTTCTAAATCCCTGGAAGAGTATTATCTATTTCTCTCAGTGACAAGGTACAGAGTCTTAAGACTCCTGGTTAGGAACAAATAATGGAAACTAAGGTATCTCTAAAAACAATGGGGCTAAAACATGACTAAGACTATACCTTGTCTTCATATACAACATTACACGGTTTTGTTTGGATTTTCTTGTGATGAAACCCACAGAATTTGGCACCAAAACTTATACCTCTGAACTGTTGGGATAACCTCAGTAGCGATGCTATTTTCACTGAAGACAGTGAAAATTATTTTAAAATACTATAATGCAAACTTACTACCAGCAATAAGATGCACTAAAAAGAGTGGACAGTGAGGATTCTATGCACCTCAGGAAGAAACACACCCAAAAAAACCCTGTCAACTTTCAATTTACTGAAGGAAGTTACCGAACTATTTCAGTGAAAAAATCTCACACATTTCATTAGAGGAAATGAAATGTTAACGAGGACGTCAAACCCAAAAGAGGCTAAAAGAACAGGGTTGACTTAGTAACAGGCAAACAGAATTTTAAAGGGCAGACTCTTCCTTAAAATTACATTAACCAACTACAACCAATCAGGCCACCAGAGGAATAATACAAATTAATATCAGTTATTAGCCAGTCATTTAAAACCACATTAATAGCTACAGGTTTCTACTGGCGTTTGTCTTCACAACAGCACAGACACCACCGTTTAATTTTTCTGGAGGGTACCAGCGCCAACCAATTTGAAGCTAATGGGACAGGATATAGCAACCTAGCTCTACAAACGTGGCTGCACCACCAGCTCTCTGCTTGCAGAGTTCCAGCATTCAACTGAGTGTCAGGGATAAAAAGAAGCTTAACTCAAGCTGATTACTTAAGGTTTAAAAGAAAGACAGCGCTCTCCCGATCCGCCCCAGCGTGCTGGAGCAGAGAGCGGGCGCACCCTGAGCACTTCCCCTCAGCCCTCCCGCCGCTGCCAGGGGCGCCGCGGGACCCGCAGCCCGCGCCTGCAGCGCCGGGCAGACGCTCTGGGCTGCAGGCGGCTGCAGCTCGACCTCGCGGCTGCAGCTCGACCTCACGGCCGCTCTGCCCCGGCCGCAGCCGCAGCCCCCTCAGCCCCCGGTACCTGCTCGGAGCCCATGTCTGCGCAGGCGGCGCGGCGCTGCCCTCTGGGGACGCCGCCGTTGCCCTAACAGCGCCGAGCGCGGCCCTTGGCCGCCGCCCTGCCCCTGCGCACGGCTCGTCCCAACGGCCGGCGGCACCGCAGCCGCGCAGCTCCCGCGGGTAGTTGGCTTCCCGCAGAAGCTGCTTGGTACCCTTGTAACGTCGGGAAAACGAAAGGCGGTTTCGGGCGCCTTGCGTAGCACGCGCCGTTGCCTGCTGTCCAGGCAGGTGCTCCTTGAGGGGGAACGTAAGTGAAGGAGAGGGCTTCTCTTCAGGCGAAGGTCTTCCAGAGGAAGAGCGCTCGAGAACTCGGCTTTGCTTGCAAAAAAAATCATTCCTAGTAAACTCTAATGACTGGACCGGGCTTGTCTTAATCACAACGGCAAACAGTGGTTATTTCAGGTGCCACCATCGTGTGTCAGGCCGTCTTGTGCGCAACAGATGCAGGATCTAAACGACCTCCTTCCACCCCTATCAATAAATGAAAGAATACAAGAAAATTTAAATCAAATTACAAGACAATCCAACCCAAACTCGCTGTCAGTTTCACTGGTAGTCAAGGGGTGTTCCCTGCACTGTGGAGCTGATGCTTTGACCAATGTAAACAAACCACCGGTGGGGCTGGTCTGAGTTCTAAGGCTTTGCTTGGATTTCAGTGGGATCTGAACCAGCCTCCGTAGCTTGTGAATTTGAGATGATAAGTTTGTTATGTTTTCAGAGCGACATGGAAAGGTAGCAGTACAGTTTACAGTGGAGTTAGCCTGCTGGAAAATCCCTATCGACGAGCGCCCATTCAGCCTGTAACCAACTCTCTGAACACAGAGAGTTCTAAATGTGTCGCATTTTAAACATAAAACCCCCGTTGTTAAAGTACCACAGGCAAGAAGCTAGCAGGGTATTTTTGCTTTGTCCAGCTGTAGAAAGTTCAACATCAGTTGGAATTCCCAGTGCATTTTCTAAAAGAGTACCAAAACCTGGTTTTGATTTTGAAATGAGAAATACCCTCATACTCAACATGTCTTAGGGAGATTCAAACAAGCTGTGCACTGTACTGGCTCTGACTGTCTAGCTGGAAAACATGCAGAGGGAGTTCCTTGCTAGCTCTTTAATACTGAATTGTTGAACTATTACTTACGGAAGGCACAATCAGGGCACGTTGCCACACACTGGTGGGCCTTGTGATGCCTTTTGCTGGAAAGTGACTGGTTTTTCTTTATCTCGTTGGGAAACCAAAAATAGCACACACACTTACACTCTTGGAGGAGGAAAGACACGGTTAGGTTGCTACTATTAGGAATTTTAAAGAGAAAAATCAGTTCTTGTGTATATAATATTTCTCATTATCAGAAGAGCTTTCTTCTTACAGAGAACTAAGAACTTCTATGTTGCTGGTTAGGCTCTTTCCCCACATTTCATCCTTTTTTCCTGCAGTGACCAGTTAAACACATTTACTTACATGAGCACAATACCAGCTGATTTTAATCAGCATTTCCAATACCACAGGAGGACGCAGCAGAAAGCAAATGGTTTAAAACTAATTTTTTGCCTTCCTGTGTTTGATTAACACCTCACTTTCATCTGAAATCCCATCGTCATACCTAACAAAACAATGTAACTTCAGAGTTAAAATAGGATTATAAGAATAAAATGGTGGAAGGATGGAGGGAAAGAAGGGAGTACACACAGAGTGAGTACTCCTCAGCATCTGGATTAGAACTGTACTGAAAGAAATATAAAAAATGGAGCACAGTATTCCAAATAATCCATCATTACCAGCCCAAGTCGCCAGAACATAGGCATTTGGTATTGTAGAGTTCATAGATTGTTATGTAATAAAAAGTTTCACAAAGACTGGAGCATCAATGCAACAAAAGGATCATTAAAGCAGTAAAATTAATTATAGGAAGGAAAAAAGACCATAGGTAACATTTTTACCACTAATTTTTCATTTGCTGAAAGGTTCAGTGAGAGGGGGGTTTATTCCACCTTGATGCTACAGTTGAATTCTGTAGTGCAAATAATCACGACTACATTGCTTTTTCCCTTCAAACAGAGGCAAAAGGATTAAACAGTGGATAACAATGTCGTTACTCCATAGAATTAACAAAAATGGAGTCAGAATAATATCACAGAATCACAGAATATTCATGGTTGGAAAGAACCTCCTAGATCACGGAGTCCAACCCTACCCATAACAAAAAAACACCTAAATACCCTGATCAAACACAACTTCAAAACCACAAAATAACTCCTTACGTGCCTGCCACCAGAGCACAGCCTGAAGCACCAGGTCTGCCCGTTCCTTAAATACCTCCAGGGATGGTGACTCCACCACCTCCTTGGGCAGGCTGTTCCAGTGCCTCACCACTCTCTCTGCAAAGAATTTCTTCCTAATATCCAATCTAAACCTCCCCTGATGCAACTTAAGGCCATTTCCCCTGGTTCTGCAACTTAAGGCCATTTCCCCTGGTTCTGTCAGTAGTTGCTAAGGAGTAGAGGCCAACCCCCACCTCTCTACAGCCTCCTTTCAGGGAGCTGTAGAGGGCAGTGAGGTCCCCCCTCAGCCTCCTCTTCTCCAAACTAAACATGCCCAGCTCCCTCAGCCTCTCCTCATATGCCTTGTTCTCTAAAACCCTCACAAGCTTGGTAGCTCTCCTCTGGACACCTTCCAGCATCTCAGTGTCTTTCCCACAATGTGTGTATGTACAGTGAAATACTTTACTGAACAGATAATTTGTTTATAATGTGGAAAAAAAATGATCCTTTAATTTTTAACCAAAGTACTTACTGGTATGCTTTGTAAGTTTCGATTAGAGCAAATAAATAATGATTGAAAGTAAAACAAACACGATTCCCACATGTACAAAGATTAAAATTCTCAGATTTGAGTATTGCTTTAAAGGTAATTTCAGGAAGGGTTTGTTTCCTCCCCAGAGGTTTCAGATGACAAACTGAAACCCATTAAGTAGCACGAAATGGAACAAGATGCTTGAATGCAGTGGAATCACAACTTCCGAAATGCCTACAGAACATCTCTCAAAGCTGCAATCCTGACTCACTCCAGCGGTTACAGCAGTAATTGATCTCATATTGTAAAGACCTTTAACGAAGCAAGCAGAGCTTTCTTACAGAGGCTTCTAATAATGGGGAAATTGGTAATGGCTTCTGTAAAGGAAAAGTTTTAGTCATCAAAATTAAGTTTTAATTAAGACTTTTAAATCAAGAGTTGATACTTAAACTGTTGTGTTCATAGAGAGGACTTCCATTTTGGACAGCACTTAAAATGCAGTTACACACAGTAGTAATTTCAGAAAGGTAGTTAATTTAACACTGCAACTCACCAGGAATGGCAAAGCATTATAGATTGGGGAGGGGGAAGGATACATTTTCCAGTTATTTTTTTGGTTTTTAAAGACAAAATCAGGTCTATCTTATATACCATATTTTTCTGATACCAAACTGCAAGTAACAACTGTAAGTAATGAGTAAGAAATAAGTAATTCCTATGAAATACTAGAAAATTTCGCTGCTTGAAAAAAATATTTTTTTTTTTCTTAAACTTTACTATGAAGTCTCTTGAGTATGGAATAATCAATGCACAAAAATCAAATTAAAGACAGAACTAAAATAGTATTTTCTTCCCTAAGAGAAGAGTGATGATTAATTACATATTGCTTATAAAACTAATTCTCAGAAACATGCTGTGCTCCAGGAAGCGTGTGTTTAGTCATATGAGTCTTCTGCTGATAGCACAATAGAACTACTGACCATCAAGGAAATTGTTTTACAGCAGGCACCACAGTAACAGTACAACAGTATCTACAACATGATCCCTCTGTTACTGAAACACGGAAAATACTTTTAAGGACAGTGAAGAGAACCAATCTGCATCTAAAGAAACAAAGCAGGTTACAGGCCAGAACTTGCACGCCTATTTAATCTTCCCAGCTACTCCAAAACAACACTGGAAAAAACTTGAGCACCTCTGCGTGCCAGCTTGAAAAAGAAAGAGGAGTCTTCATTTGCTGCCAAGACTATTGTAACACTAAAGGAAATACAAATACTGTGTGGTTGGTGTACTCTGACTGACTCTGGATGCAAATGTGTTTGTCACAGACAGCCTCTGTTCACACCCCTCTCACTGGTGAAGTCTTCATTTCACTGGAAGGCAACACTTCTGTCCCAGGTATTACCAGGTCAAGAATCATCATTTAGCTGCCTGTTGTGTCAGGAAAGCAGCAAGAATTAGCATTGTCACATGAAACAACCGGTTCTTCGAATACTTCATACTGTGGTCTAGCCCTTACTTATTGGGGCTAACACTACCCAGGCTAATCAAATCAGAGTTTCTGTGATGTTATTCATGTACCTTCTTTTAATGAAGAAATTTCCTTATTCTCTTGTGCACTTGCAGGTGACTGAGCAATTCAGCTTGGTGTTGTTCTCATCTGGAAATTCCTATACACTGGCTCATTGCGGATTGGCGGTGGTTCAGTTCCACTGTCACTCGAGGCTGATGCGATTCCCCCCTTCCCAGGCCATGAACCACCCTAGTGTAAGTCAGGCACGGACTGTGAAAGCCAGCAGAGCAGGACACAAAGGTGTCTCCTTGTGTGTTTGGATGGTTCGTGGTTATATCTATGCAAATACATGCATTTCAGTTTAGGGTACCTAAGGCTCCGAAGGGAGGGTGCAAATAAAACTGAGCCAGGCTCTTATCAGTGGCACCCAGTGACAGGACACAAGGGAATGGGCACAAACTGCAACAATGAAGGTTCTGTCTGAACATCAGGAAATACTTCTACTGTGAGGATGACAGCACTGCAATAGGCTGCCCAGAGATGTTGTAGAATCTCCTTCCTTGGAGATACTCAAAAGCCACTGGGACAGGGTCCTGGCTGACAAGATGGAGGCAGTCCTGGTTGAGCAGGGAGGTTAATACAACATGAATTCCAGAAGTCCCTTCCCAACTCAATCATTCTCTGATCTGTGAAAAAAATCAACACAGACATTTTTTGGAAAAAAGGCAGTTTATTTTTTTTTTTTTTAATATAAAAACTGCGTAGAAATATGACTTGAATCATCTTGAAAAGTTACTCATCGCTCATTTACACTTGGTAATTCCCCGTAACATGGAAGGAAGCAAGAGGGGCTAACGCCTGTCTACAATGTTTGTATTTACATTCAATTGAAGTTCTGCTTGCACAGTATTATTTTTAAATAAATCAAATGCACTGATCTAAACAAGATCTGATTCGAGGTGTATTTTAGAGCTCCTATAAAGTACAAATAAATTTCCTTGGATAAGACCAATTTTCATTTATTTAAAGATAAGTTAGCTCCAAAAGTAGTAAGAAATGTAAACATCAGTACGAGGATAAAAATCTTAAGAAATAACAACTTTGTCATAAAGTGCTGGCAGCTTTATTTTCCAGATGTTAAAAAACAGAATATTGGTGTACAAAGACTTCCATGAGCCTCCCAGTTGTAATTTCACTTCAGTAATATTTCCGCAGAATTCTAAAATGACACAATTTTACAAACATTCCTTTCTACCTTTATCTGTTACAGTTTTTTGCCATTCTTCTTTGTCCTAAGTCAACTTTAGCTTCCAAATATGTAAAAAATATTTTGTATTTTAAATATACCCAGTTTATATTGGACTCTGTGCTAGTGGAAAAAGCAAAAGCTTAGATAATACTCCAACTGGGAAACGCCGAGGACATTTAAAAGGGTAAAAGGTACCTGAACACAATCCAACAACTGCCTCCAGCAAACAGGTTTTATAATTATACATATTATCAGTATCACTGAAAAAAACTGACATGAGAATGAATACATAGAGACTTGGTATGGTTCATTTATACCTAGGCATCTGAGCTTCATAGGTGCTGAATATTTCTGTTACTCATTTCACATAAGATTAAGTCTTGGAAAACTTTTACTACTTCTAACAAATGTCCTGGAAAGATCGCCTTACGCCTCACTTCAGCTGACTTTTCACTTGTCAACACGAATGTCACGCAACAGTCCTGTATCTCCCCACACTGTGTTGATACCTTACACTGCAGTCTGCTTGTAAAAAAAAAAAAAACAACAAAACAATCTGTCCTTCCTTGTGTGCAGAAAGATAAAATACAACCTTTTACCACTCATTATATTTCACGTCTCAATCTCAATCATACATTGTTCCAAAACCTCAGTCTAACTATTGAAAAGCCCACATGCACACCTGAAGATTATCAGATTGTGATATTTTACTATAGAAACCAAACCAAAAATCAAAGACAATTAAGTCTAAGCTCTGAGAAGTGGAAAGTCCCAAAAGTATTTTAAGGTGCCATTTATTTGCTAAATATTTATAAGAGTTTTAATACATTCCATACACAAAAAAACCCACAACCTTCCAGCCTCAGTATTACAATTAGGGTTTTATCTTGTCAGTATCAGTTTCAGGCTGATCAGGCACAATTCATATGGGCTCCAAGTCAAAACTGGACATAGGCCTCATTTCCTCAGAGCCTAGAAACAGGAAGTGGAAGGGATGTTACAGAACAAAACAAATAACCAAGCCCCCTAAACCACCCAAATTTAAAGGCTTAAAAGAATTATTAGGTAGCCTGTCTTTAAATACTAACACACTGCAGTCCATTTCTCAGAGCAGGCGTGAAGCTAAGTTATTATGGATAATAATTGGCAAAAATTGCACTGCACTTGTATATTAAAGGGGAATACAGAAAAGCTTTTAATTGCAACCCCGCTGGCAAAAATGGTTATTTTCAGTTTATTCAGTGACTGTAACTATAAAGAGGCTTTCTGGTTTGGGTTTTTTTTGTGTGCTTTTTTTTAATTTTTAAGATGAGGAATAATTCAGGTAGGTGACACTATTTCAGAAGTTTGATGAAAGCGAACTAACAAGTTCTCAAATATTTGCATCAGCATGGGACTCTCATCCTCTTCAGAGGTAACTTACTGATAAGAAGCGAAGGACCACTGGCACAAGGACTGACAATCAACCCATTTTCTCATCAGGCACTGCAGAGATCCAACCCAGGAAACACACACAGAATACACAATCCCTAAGGGGATCAGATCGATCAGGCAGAAACAGCTCCTGAAGTACTCATGATCCAACTTTAGCTTCCATTTAAAGTGATGAGAATAGTCACAGATAAGCCCAGTAAGAGAACTAGAACCAGTATCCCTGCTCAGACCCATTTCTTATTAAGGCTAGTCATAAAAGCATGCATGTATTCAAGCACGGTTTGGCAGAGCTTGGAGTGGAAACAAACTTATTTTCAGATTTTAGTCTGCTCACTCTGGCATAATTTTTGGAATAAATCTTGAAAGTGCAAAAATATTTAATTATATCTTCTTAAAAAAAATAAGTAATTATATTGGTGCAATCCCAGTTTCTTAGGAGTTATATCCATTGCCAGCAACGGACAGAAAAGAAAGCACCAGCATAAAAGAATCAAAGTGCATTTCCAGTATGCCAATGCTGCAGGAATTGGCAGGCCATAATCTCATATTCACCACTGGAATAGATTATGCTAAATTCACTTTAAAAAAAGTCTCTATTACATGTTAACATACGAAGTCTGTCATAAAGTCTTGGGGATGCTGCAATGAATCATCGAAACGGAAGCGTTTGGAAACTGTACTGCTGTCCTCTGGAATGTTTTCTTTGTCTTCCTTGTTGCTACAGGTACCATTACAACTGGGTTTTACGTTCCGCTCTTCTGAGCATTTTGTTGTGTGTCCTGGCATCAGAGAAGGGCAACAAGTTTCTTCAGGGCTACACAAGAGTATGAACTCCCCTTGCTGCAACCACGAATGAGAAAGACAGGCCTTTGCTGTGGGTCTTTCCCTTTGAAAGAGAAAAGGATCAAGTGACTTAATTTCATAAATACTAAAAATGTAATTACAGTAGCTCTGACATGCTATGAAATCTTAAGCAAAATTAGCACTAAAGAGTTAATATTGCTTTTTTCCACCATTACCATAGCTGCTACAAAATACATTAGACATAGTTAAAAATATTGGCAACATGCATTTAAATTTTCGTTGTTTCCCCTACTGCTGAATGTCAGAACTGGTAAACTCTTCAGCAGAAGGAGGTACAGGTGTTTCTCAGCTGGTATTCCTAGGCCCTTGGAATGTTTTCAACATTGTCTGTGCCTACACACACACTTAGGCTTTGGAAGTCCTGTTTTGTACAGACCGTTGCAGCTAGGGAGGCTAATGAATGTTCAGTCATTAAGTTTTCAAAGAGGGACGGATATCAACTGACATTTTGCTCCATTAATTCTTGCAATTCACGTAGCCTCAATCCTTCCAAAACGCAGCTACTACCAAAGAAACCACATACTTACAAAACCATGCCTTTGGATAATCTAATATAGTACTAATTAAGTTTATGTTCTGCATTGTTAAGTTCCACAGAATTTGCTGGAAAGGTGAGAGAGCCCACTACCTGTCCTTAATGCTACCAGAACACACGAGTATGTTTTGGTCAGAGAACTGTATCTTTGCAGAGCTGACTCTGAGGATAGATTTTTCCTCTTAGGATTCAATAGCGTGGACCCTGCTTTTCCCAAGAAAGGTTGGACCAGATGATCCTTGAGGTTCTTTCACTACTGCAACAGTTCAAAAATATCCAGATTCGACACTGTACAGCAAGTGCAGACTCTGTATCTAGTGCAATAAAAGGTTAAGTTATAAATAATAATGTGATCCGGTATATATTTAATGAAGATAAACTCAAAGCACAAAACTGATTACAATGCTAGTTTTCCAAGTGCTCCACAAATATTAAATACGAGATTCTTGCACAGACAGGTTTGTTACTTACTCTGGATTTTTTATGAGAAGTTTTTGAATGAAGTCTTTGGCAGGCTGTGAAACTGATGAAAATGTGTCTTCTGAATAATCCACATTAACTTGAGATATATTAAGGTAAGTTTCCTGATTATCAGCTCCCACAAATGGAGACTCTTGTGTCAGTAGCATGTATGAAATTACACCTATGTTCCTGAGACAAGAACACAATGTATAATCCTGCTGGGCAGCTACACAACATATTCTGACATTTTTGGCATTGCAAATCACATTTCCTGAGGTATGGCACACTCAAAGAAAGGAACATCAGGTGACATCTCAGCTTTGTGCAATTCAAGTATGTGTGCACATGCACACACAAGGGAAGCTACGTACACCTCTCAGTGAAGGGATTTTTTAAAACTGCTTACTTTCAAAATACCCTTTTCTTCCCATTGAGACTGCTCGAAGGAAATCTATCACTTCATACAGCCCATTCTCAGACACAGGGAAATTTGGGACGCTAAAAGTGCAAAAAGATACCCTTTCTAATTTACATGTAAATAACAACACATCTTTCACTACAGTTCTGGTTGAAGTATCAAGGACTGATATTAAGGCATCCTTTCTGTACAATCAACATCCAAGCTGTGTTACAGTATCCTCCTGTTTTTCCCTCTGGACATAAGTACCACACCTCTTGTGATTTATTATAAATCTTAGATGGTTTCCTGATGCATAAAGTTTTGTGATCTGATAGATGAAACCGTAGCAATCATTACAGTGTAGAAACACGGAGCTGCCGTGTTTGTCATTATGAGTAGAGCATCAGTAGAGCATCTTCCCACAAAAGCAGACAAACAGTAAGTGGTTAAAAAAATTCCTTAGCAATTGACAAACGCCAATACCTAATTCACTAATTATTATGAGGTGAGAATTTCCAGGGATAAATTAGATCATAGCAACTTTTAAAACTGAATGTTAATTATTTAGATGCTCAAGAAGAGCATATAGATATTTTTGGGTTTAAGGAAACATCTCAATGCTAGCCTTTAATATTGGTCATGAAATTAATAGGTTAAAAAAGCACGCTTAAAATTGTGGATTGTTTTAAGATACTTGTCTCTTTTTATGACTCATCCTGAAGATATTGCTCTAAAAAGTATGACATTAAAGTACTAGTTTGTGTAATAAAATTATACAAATACCCAAAGCATGTCATCAAAGCATAGCTAATTCCTAAAATATGCTATCCAATCACTGTTACTGTTCCTTTAGAACAAATACCTCTAATTCCACATGTTCAAAAGCCACCTGCATTCCCCATGAGCTGTGCAACAGACCCTTGTAAACCCCAAGTTATCCTGAGGCCTCCCTTTCCCTCCCAACTCTCCCGTTTTCAGTCAGCCCCCCAACAAGAAGCGTATTCTCAGAAGCCAGATAAAACTGCATTAGTCTGGATCTGGCCCCGTGATTGTTAAGTGGTCACGGCTACCGAACAAAATGAATTAATATATACAACCTACCACATATCTGTAGCTGTCGTAATAGGATCATAGTTTAAGATTTCTGGAGCTAGAGAAAGAGATGGGGAGAAAAACACTTTACTAAATATACTCCTCAAGCGGCCTTAAATCATACACTATACTTCTGGCAGTGTTTGGCCAACCATTGTTATGAGACTAACATGCAGTTTCAATAATCAAGTTTTTATTTTCAAGCCACAACGGTTGGGGAAAATGTTATTTCTGTTTGATTAGACACGCCAATGTTTTTAATCAGTTTACACTAAAATGGCATGATATTGGCCTAAAACCTATTCTATCCAAAGCCCAAGGTATTTTCTCATCAGATGCGTGCACATAAAAGTTTCTTAGAGGTTTTCAAATATATAGCTTAAGGGTAACACATAAAGCTGTCAGCATGTTGACACTGCAAAAAATCAGATGACCGAGTCACTTTTAGGATCAGTGGCTGTTGGCACGTGCCAGATAACAAGCTATTTACTACAGACTGACATTCTTTTGAGTGTAGGCACATCACTAAAGAACCCTGCCCTTCAGAGAGGGACAAGTGTTGAAGGCAATCTTTCCCTTTTGGAGGAATATCTTAATCCAGCTAAATCATCACGCTAAATAGCATTTCCAATACAAAGAACATTTCTTTGTCCAAGTCAGTGTATTTTAATTCTAATCAGAAGAATTTGACAGAATTTCCTGTCGGTTTAACAGTCTTCATCACAACAAATACTATAGCATGAAATCAGAGGTTCAGGTATTGATGCTAGTTTGTATTTTTCTGGTGAAAGTGTACACAACTAAATAAAGAACAGCTCAAAACATGTTGCCTTGTCCTGTTGCGCTCTCTCTAGTAAAGACTGGTAAGTTGGATAAGCATATCACATGAACTGTTCCTGTTTTCACACCACCACACATCAGAAATTGTGAAGTAACTCTTCCATACCTAGATACTCTGTTGTTCCCATGATCTGCCGCAGTTCACCGGAATTCTCAAGCTTCCGAGACATGCCAAAATCTACAATTTTTACATCACCAAGAGGATTGGTGCTGCTCAGCAAAATATTTTGAGGCTAGAATAAATAAAATACAATACAAGCTGCAAACAAATCCAACAAGCTAAATGACATTTCAGTTTCTATTATGCAATAACTTTTTTCCTCAACTTTGTTAGGCATTTAACAAGTGACTGATTATCATAATATTATTAAATTGAAGATCAAGCATTAAAATTAAAAGTCTGCTGCAGCCTCACCTTCAAATCAAGATGAACAATATTGTTTTCATGCAAGCAACAAAGTCCTTCAAGTATTTGTCTTATAAGTCTTACAATATCCCTTTCACCAATTCTGTCGAGATCTGGGACACACAAGTCAAATATTTCTCCTCCAGCAGCACTGAAACACATTCAAGAACACTTATGTATTAAGTTTGAATTTTCAAGCTTAAGTGAGGAAAACCTTTATGAATATATATTATATAAATAGGTACTACAGAGTGGCTCTTAGAGTGGCTGGGAATAGTGGGGGGAATTTTGGAGTGGTTGTCTGTTTTGGGTTGGTGTTTTGTTGTCTGTTTGCTTGTTTTCCCCTTTTTCTGGTGTTGGTTTTTTCCTCCCAACACATACTTATGCTAAGATACATCATATAAGCACTTCAAAAAGGAAAAAAAATAAGATTCTGATGATGCTTTTTTTTCCTCATAGTTGGCAACAGCAGTTGAGAAAGTGAAACACAACTTTGTGGCTGACGTTCTCATAATGGTTTGGTACCCTAAAGCATGCTTTCCTGTACGGGAGTGTAAAAACAGCAGCAATTTTCCTATTCTCTGAACTTGGAAGCAAAAATCATAATTTTTTTACGTGATGTGGCTGTGATCTATCCAAGAACTAGAATGCAATGACCAGCTATAGCTGCTGAAGAGTATGTCTGGAGTTGACCGAACTGCATACTTGCCGCTCTAGGTCCTGCCATCATGATGGCAGACTGAAAATCAGAGAGGTACCAAAAAGAAAATCCAGCATGCTGCTGCCGATCAAGTATACAGTTGCCTAGTCAGTGAGTGAGCATTATGTTCCAGAACTCCAGCAGCCACACAATATTCTGAAATACAAGGACCCAGCTCTGTCACTTTGAACTCGACCACTTCCTCACTAATAACAAAGATAAAATTGACAAGCTCTGTGTCTTCACCCAACCTCGCAAGTGCATCCTTCTCAGAAAAGGGCTGCTGTTTATTTACAGAAACCCCAACTATTAGTAAAGCATAAAGGAAGCATGGAAATAACCATGCTGCATGTGGTTTATTAGTTACACTTCTACACTTTGCCACAGTGACACCTGTTTCCTTTCGTGCTGTGCTTGAAATCATAATTCAGCCTGCTCCAACTGCCTGAAGTTTCTCTTCACGGTCAAGGGCTGCCTCAGAACTGCAGCTCACTAAGCCTGAATTTCATCACTACCAAAATAAGTCTATTAAAGTAAGGTAGTGGATAACATGAACATGTACACAGATTTCAGAGACGCTGAACATGGCCTTGGTATCAGTGGCTGCTTTTTTTGGGTATCATTTAAGATGCATTAAAGTACTATGCATTTTCTATGGGATTCAAAAAAAGAATAATTTTTGTTTGGTTTTGACAGCTTTTAAAAAAATAAATCAGTCAGTTGTAAAATATTTAGCGTACGAAACTATTCTAGGTTTTGGTGTATGCCTTATTCTGTATTGTTCGATGAAACTCATTAGCTGTGGAACACCACACGTATAAAACCAAATTAACAACTGATTCAACTCTTGCATTTACATGAAAATAAAACACACTTCATAAGCCTCTAGGGGCTTTTCTGGTATATCATAATGAAATAGTAACATGAGGCATACAACAGACTGTTGCAGTTCTGGTTTTGGGCAACTCATGCATAAAAAAATAAAGAGTACACTGACAGATTTATAACTACAAATGTAGAACATCTGATGAAGGTGTACTTACTATTCCAACACTAAGATGATTTCATTTGCTGTTTCATAGACTTCATGGAGATTAACTATGCGAGGATTAGATTTCATTAATTCAAGTACAGCAACTTCATGAAGGATCTCTGCTTTGCAGTCTTGCCCTCTTCTTCTTTTCTTTAAAAACTTAGCTGCATACTCTTGGCCTGTGGATTTAGCTATACATTTTCTAACCACAGCACACCTTCCTCTACAAAATAAAAGGGAAAACGTTAAGAACTAAGACATAAAAAGTAAGTAAAATAACATTAGAAATAAAAAGGCATAGCAAATAATTGGAAACTATAAAAAAAAAAAAAGAGACCACCACAAACCATTATCAGGAGAATGCCATCCCTGGCATGTTCTTATGCTATTCCCTGAATGCTCACTTTCAGCCACTGCAGAAGAAAGGATACCAAGCTAGATGATGCTTTGGTGAGACCTGGGACAATTCCTTTCTACTCACTAGCTAAGCATTCAATCAGAGTACCAGGTCACATGGACATTCTTGCTGTAGGACCACAGAATAACTCGGGTTGGAAGGGACTTCTGAAGGTCTCTAGGAAAACCTTGTGCTTAAAGCAGGGCCAGCTATGACATACCACCAAGCTGCCCAGGGCTTTGTTCAGGATGGCAATATTATATCAAAAACCCCACTGAAGCACATTAGAGCACCCACAGGACACAGCAAGAAACAATGCAAACCCCTGTGAAATGTACAGAGTGAATGCAGAGAATTAAGCACATCTGTATGCTGGAGTCGGGGAGATGATGTTCAGTGCAGAAAAGTTTAGTCAAAGAGAATTTACTTCCATAAATCATGCTAAAAATGCTAAAAAAAAAGCCCAGTTATCTGCAAAATATTTAAAAACATCATAACAGAAAAATAAATGCTACTTAGCATTCTCTTCCTCAAGTAGTTAAAGTGTGCTGCTTTATTTCCTAGCCAACTGTTTAGGTATGGAAACAAAAATGTATTCTGGCAAAGAAATGTTTTTAAAAGAAAACCATATAGTGCAGTTAAAACACCAAGCTGACCTTTTAAAAAATTAGAGGAGAAAAAAAATGCAGGTTTTTGAGCCAAGTTATAAACTCCTGAAAAAACAAAGGCTTATAATCACAAGTTTTGCATTCCCAGAAATGCCTAGTTGCATACTTGCAAAGGGGTTTTAAATTAGACAAGAAACATTATTTAAAAATAAAAGGTAGCCCACAACTTGAAGGGCTAAAATAAAATTGTGCAAAATTACTTAAAAAGCTATAAAACTGTGTACAAAGAATGACATCTACAACATCTCTAAAGAAGTACAAAGAATTTCCATGCATGTTTTTTGTCCCCACAGAATAGTAAAACCAAACTTAATGAAGGAGCTCAGTACTATGTTAAATACACTTTTTTACAAACTAAATTTTTAGTCATACTGACATTGCTTAGTTAGAACAAAATTCAACAGAACAGCTTCCCTGTCACCATTTCAACTTAACTGCAGGATTTCTTTGTCCTTTTTTTAAAAGCACAAAATTTAGAAAGGTAGTAGTATGAAATTTGTATGAACAATTAATTTAAGAGGTGAAAGTTATTTATAGTGTGATACACGCACACTCTTCATTTTAGCAGCTCTTTCTAAGCGTGAAATTGGCCAAGTCCTTCCCAGTTGTTAAGCAGCTTATTATTGCAGAGCATTCTATGCTGCCGAGCTGAATTTCAAAATATGCCAAAGTTTAAGATGCTTCCTCCCAGCTGACATTCCCATTTTAACATCATATCACTCTGCCAACCACAAAAGTTTCTCTAAAATTAAGAAAAGGGAACTGGTTGAGTTTCGTGAGAACAGCAGTATGTCCCCTTCTAGTTTCTGCACATCTTCCTTGTAGTTGCTGTGGGTGTAACAGCTTTGAAGGGTCATGGCATCTCCAGACCAATGCTTTAAGAATTTCTACTTGTTTATAGTGTATCTGTAGTGTGCCAATTCTTAAGACAAAAAGTGGGTTTCGAGCAGTGGAATTTCCTCTGAAATACCAAAACTCAGATCTGACAAAGTGGTTCCCACTCCTTGTTGCCTGCACAGCAACTGCTTTACCATCACACTTCACAGCACAGTTGGAGGAGTTCGACTGATTTCTGGTCGTTTTCACATCCCGAGTTCTAAACTATGGAAATTTAACTACTTCACAAGAAGCCAAGCCCTACACATACTGGGGACAAAACTACTTAACCCACTAAACAGAACCTGCCAGCTTCCCGTCAGTTTCTTAAGATAGCAAAGGACCGAAAAGATAAGGGTGTGGGAGGAAGAAATGGGATTTGGGAAGCTTAAGCAGAGAAGAACAAAAGAACCATTTAGAAGTAACCTGAAGAGGAAGAAGAAAGTTGCAAGTGAAAAGAAAAGCATATAAAATCCTTTAGAGAAGTGACAATGAAAGGTGGGGCTTACATCACTTATGAAGTGTTTTAAACATTGAAAATATTGTTAAAATAAATCTATATATTGGAATATGTACATGGAACTCAAAACTACAGCTGACAAAGAGGTAAGAGAGGAAAGTTATGGGCTGCAGTAGGCACTTTATAAAAGCATAAAAGCACATTCTAGGAGAAGGAAAAAAAAAAAAAATAATGACACAAACCCAAGAGAAAACTGAAGGCTGAAGAGCTTACAAAAGTCACATGCAGAAGTGCACCTCTGTTGACACAAAAGCTGCAAGTGCAAAGGATCACAACTGTGAGACAAGGAAATGAGCAAGGAAAGCAGGCTGAAAAACTACTCTGAAACAGCAGGTTGTTCGACACAGACTGACTGCTTGAGGGTGGGAGGGGAGAGAAAAAGATCTTTGTATTCTGGACTTCCAAAAAACTCAACCAAACAATCAGAACAACAAATCAAAATCCCCATTCTCTGTCTTGCAGCGCGACTCTGTGCCATCTCTCCTTTAGTTTACGTACCTGCAATGTGATGTGTGACTAGAAAGGGGAAATGGGACAGAAGGAACGTAACCCCAGAGCTACAAGCCCATGACAACAGGTTAAATCTCTCCGACCTGGAAAAGGCTGGCAATTTGGGTCTCACTGTACCTTTTCGTGGTCCCCAGAGACCCCTCTGGATACTGCAAAGACGGGGGGTGGGGAAGGAGAAATTCCTCTTATTAAAATAAACAGGAATAATCTTACCTTCCTAGCTCTTTCGACTCAAGCATATAAAAATTGTGGAAATTCTCTGTCTTGATTTGTGTCTGCAGAGATGTAGCCAACAAGCCAGAAAGGCTTTTATTATCCAACCTTCTCCTCGACATAATCGGGAACAGTTCTCTCTCTTCTACCACTCACCTGTTAAAGCAGAACAATTAAAGAGTTTTGGAAATTCCATAACCACAGCACAGGAAAGTATACAAAGGTTAGAATTCAGGTCTATCAGACTAGCATGGCCTTAAGTTTGTTCAGTAGTGACCCGAAAACACACCTAAGCACTGTAAAACCTGAAAGGAATACTCATCATGACATGCTAAGAAAGCAAAATGAAAGACCTTTGATTTTATAGTTTTAACATTCAAGATAAGTTGGTTAGGTGCCTTTCCCCATGCCTCCTCCACCCCTGCCCCCCCCCAAGATATTAGAGATAAACTTTGGTTCTAGTAAAACTGCTAGTAACTACTCACTATTAATGATATGTAGTTGGCTGTGGGGTTTTTGGGTTAAGTATTCCAAAAATAAGCTTTAACTTTTCTTTAGATTCTCCATAAATTCCAGCAATTCACTTAAGTTTATGCTTGCAACTGTTATCCTTAGGGACTTAATCAAAACTCCTTACCCTTTGCTGTCTGCAGCGCAGCAGGAATAGATTAACACAGGAAAAAAAAAATAAAGTGGTTTTCTTTTTTTTTCCCCCAGTGGGAAACTTCACATTTCTTATTAAACTCACTCCTAGCTCATCTAGGTTTCATTTTAACACTAGATTGTCAGAAGGCAGCACAGACAACATCCTCTTCGCAAGCCCAGATCCTTTAGAACCAAATGAGGTAGCAATTCTGACTAAATTATATTAATAAACCAGTAGAACACCACATGATGAAGATATACTCACCCACACTATTTCTACTACTGTTAAAAAAACCCAACCAACAATAAAAATACAGGGGTTTGGTCTTCATATTTATATAGGCCTGAAGCATCTCTTCAGGTGAAATGCAAAAGAAAGGCAGAAAAAAGTTACTGAAAGATAACAGAAGTCTTAATTGCTGGTTTTATATTTTAGAGAAGGTTTATCTTTACTACTGAAAAAAAAAAAAGTCACAAGGCAAATTATGGTTCAGAGAAGAACTTACAAAAATATACTTTCAGCTTTCCAATGACAAAAGTGTAATCCAAAACGTTTGGGGGAGCACTTGAACTGGGTATGGTTAAAATACAACCCAGTACCCATCAAATACTGTTCAATATACCAGCTCTTGCAACATGGGTAGTCATAGTGGAACTATTCTGGGTTTAACACTGAAAAAAACCCACCCAGGCTGAGTCTCTTCAAAGTAGCATTTGATAAGCATGAAATTGTATTTTGAACCCTTGTTAAGTTTTCAAGAAACTATCTAACCTTGTTTGTAACAAAAAGCATTTCTTTTTCCCCAATTATATGACAGCTTACCATTGAAGAGACTGATTTGGATGCTTTAAACTCTAGAGCTGCACTCACTAAATACAGTTGAAAAGGTAAAGTTAGGGGTTGGTTTGGGGTTTTTTAAGGGCTGTTTGGGGTTTTTTGTGTGTTTTTGTTTTTACATTGCAGTACTTCAGCGCAGAAATATTTATCAGACAACTGACCTAATAGATCAAGAGTTTCCTTTATGAAATTTATTATGTAAGCCTTCACATCACTACCCTTAGAGAGTAACTAGTGAGAAGAACTTCTGTCCTATGCTGAATTAACTTTGTTTCTCTGGTAAAACACCACATCTCCCTCTTTTTAGATTGCTGTCATCGAGATGAGAAAAACACCCCACATATATTCAAAGCAAGAAGAAACCCACAAACAGGCATAACACCTCTTCAGGGAAATGAGATCCATTTTCAAAACCCATTAGCTGTAAAGAAAGAAACAAAACAAAGACACAAGTTCTAAAACATTCACAATTTCCGAAATGAAAAGCGATACCGGCGTTGTTGCACATTCCACCCAGAGTCGAGACCTCGCCGAAATCTTCAAGCTTCCCGTTGAAGAGAAACCTTTCCACTAAGTTATTTTTGAGTGGGCAAAATCACTCCATTTAAATATTTAAACAAAAAAAAACAAACAAACCAAACAACAAAAAAGAGTCAAGTCCCTGCCCCGGGCTGGGAAGCCGTTCCGCAGAGGCAGACCAGGGACGAGCAGCACCGGGACGTGACGCGACACTGCAGGGGAATATAAACTCAATGAACTAAGTTCCCTGCTAGTTTCTTTTAGGTCTGCAGGATTAGAAAGCTGACAGATGTTG
>JANHFX010021368.1:0-25682 GCA_027560015.1 Chloroceryle amazona | reverse complement strand
AACTTTTCAATCTCTTTTCTTGTGTATATTCTACTTGCCTAAGTACGATACATTATTTTGGTAAATTTTAGGAGAAAAGTATGGGAAAATGAAGGTGGTGGGAAAGCCATGCTATAAAAATCTGGGACCTTCTATATGCTGCTAACAGATTGCTTGCAATACATTGTAGTATTATTAATAAAAGTGTACACCAGTCTCTTCAGAAGCAAACTGGATGCACTTGCTTATTTTATCCAGTCAAGTTTGCAGTGTATCCTGGGAGAAAAAGTAGGTGTACCCAAATTCGCTTCAGAGAGAAGAAGAAAACAGGGGCTTTTGTGCCATATAGAGGCCAAAACAAGCACAAAATCATGGCAGTTGCAAACGTTTATCTTTTGAGGCTTTTTTCCCCCCAGGAATAATATTCATGGCTTTCAAAAGAAATTGCTTATCTAAGCCTCTTTCCTTTATACATATCAGAGCTGTTGCAAGAGGCAAAACAATGCATGCTTGGAAAAATCCCAGGTTTTGCTGGTTTTTGTTTAGATGTGTACAGTGCTGACATCATTCAAAGATCTAGTAAAGCTGACCTGACCTTTGCCTGCATGAAAACTGCCACATTTCTTGCCATGTTGGTGCTACTCCAAAGCTACCCATGACTCATTCAACCTCTGATACCTGCAACAACTGCAAACACATGTCATAGAGGTTGGCATACTGGAAAAGGCTTTGTAAGTTAGATAGACCAGTATATAAAGTTATTTTATACTGCATCAGAGAAGAGGCTGAGGATGCAGATCAACTGATGAGTTGGTACAAAGATGCAATTTCATTTACCATTTTTTGTTTGTTTGATTGAAAGTCATAGCAAATGAGTAATTGTTTATCAACTTCCAGTGTGGTGCTGTGACAAATGGCAGTAGAATGAGACACAGTAGGAATGTAGAATCAGGGAATCGAATTTCTGACTGTTTTTGGCACTGGTAAATGAGAGAATAACATCCAATCTTGATACTTAATAACAGGCATTGAAATCTCAGGGTCTGTGAAAGAAGCACACCGAAAGTTTCAGGGGCTGGAGAAGATACCTTCCCATACTGCATCACACTTAAGAGAATCCATCCTACTTACTTTACCTGAAACAATGATACTTAAATTGACTATACTGAGTAAGGCTAATTGTGGAAGAAAACAAGGAGGTTCTTATGGGCCTTTTGTCTAGCAAAGAAAACAGAACAAACTAGTGTCTAGGGGCAAAGCTAAACCACTTCCATCTAGAAATAATTGCAAATTTATAACATTATTTTCTATTTTAATATTGAGAGAGAACAGTGAGAATAATTAACACTTGAAAAAAGCCCAAAGTAAGTACTGGGAAGCAGAGGATCATCAGTACCATGATGTGTTCCATTCAGATCAGGAACCAGTCTTAGGGCAGATTTTTTATCCCACAGAAGTTATTATTCTCTGCAGATACAACAGGGTAAAACTGAATGGCCTGTTATCTGCAAGAGGTGAAATCATATCTACTGGTTCATCTTGACATGGGATTTTTCTGGGACAGGTGTTCTCTGGGTTCTCATTTCAAAGTAGATAACATTGAAGATGTGCCTATGAAGATATATTTACTAGGTAAATATGATTTCCCTCAGCTCATCAAACTACCATTTTTTCTGGATTGGTAGCACACAGTGTCAGTCTGTCTTTCACATCCTAAAGAAAGGCTCTGATTTGTGCTGCCCTCTTGACATAATAATAACCACGTGAGACAATGGATAAGCATCAGTGATTTGCACTACATTCTGAAATGACAGAGTTCACAGGGATAGTGGTTGTTGATTTTGTATTTGAGAAAAGAATGAACTGAAAAGATGAAATTAAACAGCTCCATACTTAGGTCATTTAATGCAAGCTGTATTTTACAGAGAGCTTCCTCTTCTGTTTATAAGGAGGGAAAAAATTACCAACATCATTTTTCTAAAACTGGTGAAATGCAGTTCCAGATTTGGAAGGGAATTTTGCAGCTCTTGCAAACAAGACAGTTTATCCCGGTTATTGGCAAAACGAAACGTGAGATGAGTTGAAAAACTCACTGTTCTTTCCTAGTAAGCATTTCTCCCAAGAAAGATGTTGCCACATAGTAACCCAGATGGATCAGCTTCCCAATCTCAATTGCATCTTGACCTACGTATTAAAATGTTAGCAATTTATTATTTAAAATAATACCATGATATCTAATGATACATCCATCAAGAGTTAACTGACATTTTTTATTAATAATACCCAATGCTTCATAGAATGTTTTGCAGCCCAAAAGTGATGTTCTTTCATTACCTACCGAGTCATTTAACTTCTTCAGCATTTGAAATGCGTGACAAAAATTATAGTATCTGGTTACAGCAGATATGTGAGTTAATGTATTTTTTTCTGAGATTATACATTAGTGCCAGAAGAAAAAACAAACCCAAAAACCCAACGATTTCATTTCAAGATTATTTGCTTTAAGCAGAATTGTTTTAGTCGTGGGATCAATACTTTTATAGTGTGTAGCTGCTCAGAAATGGATTCTGTGTTTGAAACTTAATCAATCAATTAACTGAGGAATTAATGAATATTCCCTTTGCACTCGTGAAATGGTGGATATACTATAAGCAATAGAAATAGTGTCATGAGATGTTAAAAATTGCCCCCGGTAATTTTCTATTTAAGATGTTGTCATTTAAGCCATTATATGTTCTCAGTAAAAATGTACATTACCAGAGCCTTTAATATACATAGAAGCTGTGTCATTATGCTGTCTATTAGCAACCCAACAATGTTATTAAGTCATTAAGAAAATAACATTTTTAGAAGGATTATGTTTCTTTATAACTGAGCAATCCTGTTAAAGTCATTAAAAAAAAGAAGACCAAATAAGAGAATGTATTTCTATAAAAATTCTATCTTCATTCTTATTTTGACTATTTCAACATTTTTTCTGTTGGAAATAATGTCATATACAAGATTTTTGCTAATGTTTCCAGAGGTGAAGCTTTGCTGACCTGCGTTTACTCATGCTGTTAGTCACAGAGCCCTGAAAACAAAAGTATTCATTACTCTGGACCAAACTCCAGGTCCTAGCTGTTCCAACAGGATGCCAAACGCTTACTAGGATTGTGGAATCAACACTAGAAGGAAAAGTCTAAGGTCTTTTTTTATTTAATTTGGGAATACTGAGCTATAGTCAGAGAAGACTACCAAATCATCTTGACTAGAAGCAGCAGCATTATTCTTGATTTCATCTGTCTTAATGTGAGTCTACATTTCATCGAAAGAGTGCGCAAGTTTAAAAAGACACAGTGGCAGATAAAAATGGAGCATCAAACAAGTCAGGAATATTCTCTTTGTCTGCCTTCAGTATATTTAAGTGGATCATTCAAAATACTTGAAATGTGGGAAAATACTTCAGAACAATAAAATATATTCACTAAGCATTTTTTTCATGAAAATGAAGGGTGATCTTGCAGGTGGCCCTACGTCCAGTAAGGCTCTGTACTTCCCTAAGGGAGCATGCTAGCTGTTAAAGTCACAGCTTTTTCTCTGGCCTATGACATGCACTCTTCCAGGCTTGTTAAGAGGCCACAGCACTTTCTTGTTCAGACAATGGAACTAAGCACAGGTTTTCCTACTCTGAGTAAGTAGCCTGGTCACTGCTTTTCTCAGGTTGCAAGCAAATGAACCAACCAGACAACCACTACTGTTTTCTTTTCTCTGCATTTCTGAGTGGGACTGCCAGACGTGCTCGGGACAGTATAAGCATCCCCACCAGATGGTGTCTTGTGAGAACTTGGACACCTCTGCTAAATGCCAGTGATAAGAGGTCTTTCCACATATGTTCCGAAATTTAATTTTTAATGGCGAGAGTATGACCACATATCAAATGAATTTGAGCTTAATTTATGTATCTCAGGTACCACCAACTTTTCACCTTCCTAAACAGAAAGAATTTAGCTCCATGTAACTTTGGCATGGGGTTTTGTTCATCTTCAATCACAATAAACTGAAGGTTCATATAAAAACATTTATTTTAACTTCTACATATAGCCGTAGCTTGCTGAGGCACTAATGGGAGATATGTATGTAAGTATTGAAAAAGGAAAAGGTCCTGAATAATTTATAAAGGTGACCTACAAATAAGTGACTAAAGTACTAGAATAATAAAATAAGCACATGGCAACTAAATTGCTCAAGAGCTGGTAAAGAAATACTGTGCTCTTCACTTGGGATATCTACCCATCTGTTTTACCTGGTTAATTTATTTCTGTAATCCCTCTGAAATATACTGTCCAAATTCATTATCAGCTAGTTCTGTAAAAAGTTACTTAAAAAAAAAAAAATCCCTTTTACTTGCTATAAAAAAAAGAAGTCAGTTTCCTATTCAGAAAGTATAAACTGTCAGAATACTTGTTAACAGCTTTGTTTCATGTCTTCAGTTAACTTTAGAAATGAAAGCCCAAGATTCTCCTATAAACAGAAAATGTCTGTAATTCACCAGGGTATAATGAAGCAAATGATTATTTCTGCAACACCTACCCTGCTTGTCAGCCCCAGAGCACTTCAACAAAGCACTCTGAGTGAGTCATTCTTATAAAGAGGTGGTGTGACAGAAGAAATGAGCCACAGGTTGGAGATCCTCAGGCAAACGCAGCCCAGTGCATATGGTATATCATTACCAGTCTGATTTTAATGAAGTTTTAGAGCCTTAAATTTCACATCACAGTTGGTGCTCGTACGCATTTTACTGTTATTACCTTTCATTTGCCAAGTAAAGATAATTGATGATCTTGACTTAGAGCATTTGTAGATTTTGGAGCTGTCTATTTTTAACAGTGATTTCTACAGTTTTTCCTTTGTGCATGTTTGCATGCTTTCCTTTATGCCTAATTTTATTGGGTCTAATGAATTTTAGTGGTTTTAAAATAGAATCAGTAAAAGATAGACTTCTTTATCTTTATGCAACTGAGCAAAATTTCATTAACGTCTCCACTGACATGAATGAAGTTATGTGTAAGGAAAGGTTATGCTAACCTTGAATAAGAATGGAAGAATACAGTCTGTACTGAGCATGCCTTCTACAAACTCATGCAGAATCTAATCTGTCATGCTAGCACTTAGCCAAAAGATTGAATTAAAAGAAATGGAGGAGTTCTTGGTTTCTAGCTCATGCCTTTTTATAAAGAAAATCATTGAAAGTAATGACGAGTAGTGAAATGAGCAAGAGAGAAACAATCAAAGTTTTAAGAGAAATAAATAGAAGAACCTAAAACTTGAACTAAATGGGAAAAGCAGCTAAAGAAAAGGACCAAATAAGAGAGTAAATCTTCAACTATTCACAGTCTTCTAGCGAAAGGCATATTAAAATGGCAACTCATGTACTGCGCCGCATCACATCCATCTTTCTCTTGATTTGTTTTTCTGAACGATCTTCCATGCCTCATTCAGAAGCCTCCCGAGTCCTTGGTACTTCCCAGGTTCAAGATCACAGTCATTTTTGGTCTACAGTTCTTTGCCAAAATAGGTTTTTAGATTGTTACCATCACACTTACGCTAGCAGTATCTGTGGGGAATTAGCCAGCGGCTAAAAATTCTGAACGAATGGGATAATTTTGCCTGCTTTGAACATGCTGTGTTCTAGATCAGCCAGTTGCGGGTTCTGTGCTCCACAAACCAACACACAGGTTATGAGAAGCCACATTTTCAAATCCTCTTTATATAACAAAAGCCTGAGCATGGACTGTAGACCTCACTGCAGTTTCTTGGTGTACAGTGGGTATTCTAAAACACATTTCAAATCTATCCTTTTGCATATTAGTAAGAGAATAAAGAAAATAAAGATATTTTGGTTTTAAAGGCACTATCAACACTCAGCTGTATTTTAAGATCAGATATACAGGGCTTGATTCTGATTGACAAGTTTTGGAGGGATATGGTGGGGACATCAGCAAAGATAGTTCAGGTTTAGTCATCCATGTAGCCCTTGAGAGAGTGTCAGCAGTAACAGACCTCCTCTTGGTTGTTCTCAGTTCCCCACCTCGCCTTGGTTTGGTTCCTCAGACTAAGCAGTAACATGTTCTAATGTGAATATCAGACTTTTAAAGCCATTTTCCACCTTGCCTGTCTCCTGTGTTACTTGGCTACTACTTGTCTGGGTTTCTCACATAGCTCTGTAGCTCTTCTTCAGTGCTGTCCTGATCCTGTGAAATACAACCCTTCAGAGATTTTAGTCTTTCTGTATTTATAGGTTACTGATTCCAAATAAATATTTCCAGAAGGATCTTGTAAAGCCTCCAGCTTGAAAAACTGTGGCCTGACAGCTCTACCATTTCAAAGCTGAACCACACACATAATATTCACTGAAATTTTATAATATTAACTATATAGTTCTTGTACAGGGGAAGCATTTATCACACTTATCTTGCTGTAAAAATCACACAAATTGTATTACTTATATATAATTCCTATTTTTGAACCAGAAGTGCAGAAGACCTTGGGAAATCAAATACTTAAGCACGCAGTCCAAAACACAAAGTCATATCCATTAACTTTATCTCAATTGTGGCACTCAGTACAGGCTTAGGATAACATAAAAGACTTGGGTTTTTTTCTTTCATTTCTTCTTATCTCTTTGGTAAACTGTACTAAAAGATCACATTTCTTTAGGCTGAATTCTGCATTGAAAACAAGGTTTAATCAAGCATTGCATTGCTTAATGTTGCTCTACATAGGGTAACTATATTGATTCAAATTTGGAGCAGTCAAGAGAGCTGGTCATCTGAAGCACACAAAAAAAAAAGTGTGGCCTTTTCAAAAGGGAAAAAAGGTGGAATTATCCTAATTACTGGAGTTTTTGTTGTTTCTTTTGCTGGTCACACAGGAAAGAGGAAGTCTAAACTGATGAAGCTGAATGCCCAGACCACTTCGATGCACACAGATTTAACATGAAGTCTGAAATGATTTATGCTGCAGCACAGAAATATGGTGAAGGGTTTGGACCAAAATATTAGAAACGGCTTGGGATATATTTGCCTCAACCCATACTGAAGGAAAAGAAAGCAGTACACATTAGGATGATGAACCTTCCTTCACGGAAAGATTCTCGTGAAGGCTGTGTCTGCAAGAAATGCATAAGACTCTGGAAGCTGCTGTTAAATGGTGGACTGAAGAAAAGGTCTGCAGCTTGGTGAGGTTAAGGACTATGGCTGCAGATACGGACACCTTTAGGAGACCATAAATTAGGAGGACTAGGGGAGACACTGAGAGTGATATATTACAATGGCCAGAGACACTGTCCAGTTTCCCATCAGACATTAGCAATGGTGATACAACTGTGTCCTGAAAAAAAGCAGTAATATTTCCTCAGACTAGAGGGAAAAACCAGTTACCTTTCACGCAGGAAAGCAGCTGCTAGTGCTTTAGTTTGTAAAAATGGTATACATCTTGTTCATTAATAACAAATTAATGTGTATTTAACAAAGCAAGGCTGGAAGGGAACTAAAATGGGTAGTGCAGCATGAAGGGGAAAAGGAGAAAGGGATATAGCCTGATTGCTTTTTTCAGCTGCTTCATGGGTGGAGGAAGCAGGGCTCCATTTCTCCAGAAGTATACAAAGGAATCAGTGTACAAGTTGCAGCAAAGGATATTCCAATTAGATAAAATGGACAAAGTCTTTATGATGACAAGGGCCAGAGTGGTACAAGTCCCTCGGAGAGGCTGTGGGTGCTCCCCTTTGACATTCACTTGGGTCACAACAACCCCAGGCAACGCTACAGGCTTGGGGAAGAGTGTCTGGAAATCTGCCCAGTAGAAAAGGACATAGGGGTTCTGGTTGACAGCTGGCTGAATATGAACCAGCAGTGTGCCCAGCTGGCCAAGAAGTCCAACAGCATTCTGACTTATATCAGAAATAATGAGGCCAGCAGGACTAGGGAAGTCTCCCTGTACTTGGCACTGGTGAGACCACACATTGAGTACTGGGTTCAGTTTTGGGCCTCTCGCTACAAAAAGGACATTGAGGTGCTGGAGATTGTCCAGAGAAGGGCAATGAAGCTGGTGAAGGGTCTGGAGCACAAGTCTTCTGAGGAGCATCTGAGGGGTCTAGAGGTGTTTAGTCTGGAGAAAAGAAGGCTCAGGGGAGACCTTCTTGCTCTCTGCAATTACCTGAAAGGAGGTTGTAGCGAGTTGGGGGTCAGTCTGTTGTCCCATGTAGCAAGCGAATAGGACAAGAGGAAATAGCTTCAAGTTGTGTCAGCAGAAGGTTAGATTGGATAATAGAAAAACGTTATGCACAGAAAGGTTATGAAGCACAGGAGCAGGCTGCCTGGGGAAGTGATGGAGCGACCATCCCTGGAGGTTTTTAAAAAGACTTGTAGATGTGGTGCTGAGGGATGCAGTTTAGCAGTCACCTGCCAGTGCTGGGTTAATGGTTGGACTTGATGATCTTGGAGGTCTTTCCCAAACAGAATGGTTCTATGATTTTCATTTTAGAGTACTCTCTTTTCACTCAAAAGCAATCTTCAAATTATAATCCAGTTACTGAGATCATTTATCAGGTTAGCAGTAATGTTTTTTATCCACATAAGTCAGAGGAAATTATGACTGCTATCCTTTTTATCAGTCTTTTTTGCTTCATCTCTCTTACTGTGTTCAATTACATGCTGCTGACATATTCCTCTTTTCTTTTTTTCATGACCTACAAAGAAAATCACACTTCATTTCCTGTTTATGTGGAGGGGATGAAGTCCATCTCTATTCTTACTTCCATCCTGACTGTCCTAGAATCTTTCAGGTAGGGCATTCTTCTGAAAAGTGAGCGAGAACATCCTATACTCTCAAAGAGATAAAAACTTGATTGCGAGTAACCCCATATTCTTGGTCCATGACCAAGAATGAATTTATTAAATAAAAGTACATGTCCCCTCTAAATTAATTTTCTTTCCTCCCAACTTCTCTTCTCTCTTTTTCCCCAGAGGAAATTCACTTAAAGCAATTTCCCAAATTTGGGTTGAATCCAATTTGGGGATGAAAAAGACAGTAGTTCTTCATAAACTTGTTTACTTCTTGACTGCTTGAAAATGATAGCATAATTTTGTTTTATATTTACACATAAAGACCAAACAATCAATGATTCCATTCTTAATTTGATGACATGTCACTCTGCCCCTACTACTTGATGGTGTAAATAATCTAAGACAGATCACTGCAGCAAAGAGGCAACACTGATTCTAACACCTAAACTATAATTTTCAAACCTAGCTTGGATTATCTCTGCTTGGCACTCCTTTGTTCTGTGTGACAGAACACGTTTCTCTCAAACCTCCTGGACACTGCAGAAATAAAGCTGTTACTTGCCTTAACCCAAAATGAAATTATTCGATCTCCTCTGAAGAGTGGCTAAATAGAAGACCAAATGTGGTTTTCAGTAGTCATTAATAGTATATTTATTTCTGCATTGATGAAATTGCTGAAACGTATGCTATTAACATGATTTTCTGCAATTGAGCTGGTGTGAATTGTTAGTAAATCAGGCCTGTAATCTTGAAACATACTCCCTAGGCCTTGAATCTAAAACCATCTGGACAGTGTGACAATGTTCTATTTATTACATACAACTGCTTGGATACTGCCAATGCATAAACAGTAATTAAGCACACAAGCCAACCATGCATGCCAGATTTGCTAGGACTATCCTCTGAGTATCAGAGTTTCCATGCCAGTGAGCTTATTGAGGCATTGGCTGGTGATTAAACATTAATGATTTATGGTGCAAGCAAGGTTCATTTACTGCTTATTGAAATATGTTTGATAGCATCTTGGTGGTTTTTTAAGAAAGACTGCTTTCAAAGATATTTTTCACCACTCATTTTCTGTAGTGTTTCAGTAAGAATGTGATATACAGCCTCGCAGGATAGTTGTTTGGATGTGTAGTTCTCTCGTTGTTGTATACTTTGCAGCAGGAAAGCGAGTTAAATGCAGCAGGAATTGGTAAATGGCACAAAATGTTCTTGAGGAAGCTTCCTCAAAATTAATGCCAAAGTCCAATACTGCAGACTCATAATATTGAACAAGACTGTTATCTTAATATTGAGCTATGCATCTATACAAATGAATGTTTCTGCTGGTGTTTTGCTCATCCCAGCTCCAGGTGACCCTCCTAAGATCTGCACTTGCGGATACAACACACTTTTCCTGGGGACATTAAAAAAATGTATATATTAGTACACAGGGGTCATGAGAAAAGCCGAATGCAAACCAGGGACCAAATGTTTAACTGATCACGAGAAAATACCCTGCACTGCGAGTGAGAGATAATGAAACACCATCCTTAAGGAGTTACCTGTCATCACTCCATGCCCACGACCATTGTCTAATGTATTGTTGTTTATACACATAACAAAATTTCACTGCAAAGACAACAACATTTTTGATGAGCACAACCATTAAGTTTGGAAGTGTGCTTGTGGTGTTTGTGTGGAAATGATAGGAGACTAGAGACTCGTTACTGCAGTTTCAGCATTTACACCAGTAGATAACTGCTCATGTCTGTCAGTGTCATGTGTTTCCCCCTTCAGCACACCAAGATGGATTTACTAGTATTGCACATGCCATTAGGAAGCTAGGAAAGCTAATTTCAATTTTGCACACCTAATCATGGGAAGAGAGCTATGAGAACACATGAGAGTATTGATCAGGGATTCCTAGGTTTTTAAACTTAACTCTGTCATCAAGCACCATCTGGGACCTGAAATAGGTCCTGAACTCTCTGACTGAAAAGTATTTTGTAAAGAATCCTTTAATGCATGTTTTGGAAACTTCTGTGGTTGTGTCAAGGTACGGTTTATTGCCAATTCCTGAAGTATTAGACTCAGATTTCAGAATCACCAGTATGAATTAGTTCTACCAAAAATACAAAAGACAGAGCTTTGCAGAATTTATACCTTCTAGTAACATCCTATAGTGTGGGTCAAGGGCCAGATGATGACTTTTCATTTGGATTACCCCCAGGTTTCATTATCCATGGGGAAAGATTACAAGAAAAGCTAACCCCCCCAAATAAGGTGGTGTGACAGTTTTCCCCAGTGCAGCTGGGCTAGCACAGGTTAAGAGACTAAGCCCTACATGGGACTGAACCTGTCAAATAAACAGTAGGCTGTCTTGGCTTTCTTAGAGATAAGGTCCCAGATGCAAACTGTAGAAAGATTCCTGACACAGCTCAGCAACATTTAGCTCAGAAATTGCAAGCAATACAGCAATGCTAGTGTCAAGCCCCAGGTAATTAACTGTGCTGAGAGACAAGGGTAAATTAACCTGAAAACAGAATCAAATGATTGCGGTTAATACCGTTTCCAGGACGCAAGTAAATATTTCCTGTCAGTGCTGCACTTTGCCACATGAATGCACAAACTCTTTCAGGACTTTCTGAGGTGAATTTTCTGTGTAAATGTTGTGAAGCTCTTGCACCCCTGCTAACAATGCAGGGCTATGCTACTGCCCCAGAGGAAGAGGGAAGAGTGATCTTCCCACATGCTCAGTAATTCTTGCAATGCCACTGCTTCACCTGTGAGATTCTGTACTGCAGAATACCCCAGTTTTGCAGAAACCACCACCAAAGGTGGAACCTGAAACAATCGCCCCAGAGTTTCTCTTGGAATTAAGTCGATTGGCATAATTTAGTTATTTGAAGAATAAAAGTAAACTGTCTGTAACCTCATAGCAACAGAAGTCCTGGGTCCCCGTGCTTTTCTGCCATCTTCATTCCAGGACCTGGAGGAACTTAAAAATTCTACCTGAAAAGGTAGAATTGAAACTGCTTGCTGCAGTGGTGAACTTCAAGTCTCATACGCTGACACGGTTATACCTGAGGAGGCAGCCTGGGAAGCAAATACTGAACCATAAACACATTGGATCGGAATTGTCAGCCTATTTACCATCTCAGGCCTGCAGGGAGCCTCTGGCTAGCTGCCCATTAGCTGTTAGCCACAGGCTACAGCCATGGCTGACTCTTCCTGGGGTTTACTTTGCCCTCTGTTTTAACTAACTTAAGTATTGTCATTCTGTGTTTATGCTATTTAAAGGTACTTTTAAACACTGGCAATTCTTCTTTCGGGTTTTCTGCAGTGAATGGTATCTTTAAAGAAAAAAAAATAGCTGCACAGAGCAGAGAGGTGCAGGATCACTAAGCAAATGGAATTGAATTATGTTGATCTCTATTTAAACATGGTTCTCTCCTTTCTGCCCACCTCATCCTTTCCTGGCAGGCTGTTCAGTAAATATTTTCTCTGCAGGTTCATGAGTCAACCTCACAGTAAGTCTCAGCCAGAGACTCCGGGATAATTGGGAAGTGGGTCAGGCACTAGTCTTCTCTCTGGGGATCAGGGTTAAAATTTCCACCCAGAGCACAAGTCTAGTGGTCCCATACTGTTACCATGTGTTTACACCCCTGAGCTGCCACTACTGTCAGCCTGGTGCCTTCTGTAAGGAAAATCAGTCTCTCAAAGCCGACTCTGGAGTTTGATGAGTGTCAGCCTGCCCAGTGCCTTTAGCTAACTGACAGACAGATATTCTTAGACAACTCATTTTCATTTTTAACACGGAAGCCTCAATGTTTGTATAAATAAGATACCTCTGGAGGTCAGCTGGCCCAACATTTTTCCCAATCTAAAACTCTACTGATGCAGCTTGAGGCTATTTCCTCTTGTCCTATTGCATGTTACTTGGGAGAACAGAGGCCCGTCCGTAAGTCTGTCTCCCTTACTGCCTTTCTCTTCCCCTTTGGGAAGGGAGGGGTGTTAATAGAGAGTGTCTGTCATTTGTCTAGTGAATGGCCCAACCCTAAAACTTGACAATCTCTTTCACTCTCAGCCAGGGAATGCTTTAGTCTGGCCACGTGTTCCTAGTTCTTGAATACATTACCTTTCAGGACCTCCATTTTCTTCATCTTGATTAAAGTTCAAGAAACATTTGCTTATTCTTACTGAGATTTTCAGTTTAGTGAGTCGATTAATGGAGAGTATCATTACGTAGATTAACTATTTGGTCCTTTGTTTATTCAAAATTTAATGGCCTGACTAGAAGAGTTGTTTATTGCAATCTGCTAAGAAAAATCTGAAGGGGACAAGTTTCACGTCAAGTAAGAGTCATTGTCTTCTGGGATTTGAAGCCAAATATAACATGGGTTGGCATAACACATGTTGGCATGACACGATTGTTCCAGAAAATGTAATATTTGCTTTCTCTCAGACCACGTTCATCTTAATTTTATAAGAAGGGAGAGGGTTCTGCTTTCTTTGACAACAGCGACCCCAACATTGCAGCGATTCATCCAGGACAAAATTTGCCTGTTGACATACTGCAGTAACAAGAGACTTAATTCTCTAACAGCAAGTTTATCAAATGGGCAGTTTTCCATGAATGCTGCACTATGTCCAAATACATATGTTTGTGCTTATTTTTCCCTATATAGCTTTGTGCTTTTATAACCATGTCCCAACATTTTGCCTTTTGCTTTCCCTGGGGAAATACATCTTAATTTGACAAATTCACTTCCATTTGGGGTAAAAAAAATATCAGTTTAACATGTTCAAATCCTGAAGGCTACACTTTTGAAGAGTCTTGCTCAGCTGAGACTATTCCACTGTATTTGGGTCTCAGATTCATAAGTTTTCCTATCCATATCCTGCACAAATTCATACTGGCTCAGTTAGCAGAATGCAGAATCTTCTGATGCTTTCACTTCCCATTCATAGCAGAGAAAACCGTTTGCTCTGCATGTTGGCAGAAGAGCTGACAGGTCTAGTAGAAGATAGCAATGGGAAGGAATTTGGGAGGCAGAAGGGAAGCAGGTAGGAAAATAGGGAAGAAAGAAAACAGAGTTGTGAGGTACAGAATCTAAATGAAGAATTGGAATGAAAGGTGGGAACTTGACTCCCTGGCAAAAGGAATTCAGAACTGGCCCAAATATGGATAAATATTCAGTGACAAGGTTACATGGAATCACGAACTTAAATAAAGGGACAAATTAAATACGAATAGGCAACTTGAGTTCCAAACAAGTTAACGGAAGGTGAGATCTGCATGCCTGATGGCACTGAACTGACACACAGTCCATTTAAGATCAGCTCAGATATTACAGCCCTGGAAGCAGAGTACAGAGGGGTAAGACCACTCTTTCTACAAATGATGCTTTTTTTTCTTTCTGTATTTGAGACAGCTTGGTCTCCATTATCCCCAGCAGTTCTTTATGGCACTTTTGTTTGGTGTGTGGGTAGGATTAAAGTCACTTTGTTTGCTGTGTGGGTAGGACTAATGTATTTTGCTACAAAAATACCATTTTTTAAGAAATCTAAAATTTATTGAAAAATGTTTATTAAATATATCACATGAAAAGGCAAGACCAATGCGAGGTAGCAGTGGGAAAGGATCCAAGTCTTAAAAGCTAATGGTCTGTGGCAGTTCAACTAGCTTTCACTTTAGCTGAAAAGGGATTTTCTCTGTCAGCTGGATTTTCAAAGTGCAGCCATGTATACGGATCCTTAAACTACAGTACTATTCATTTTCTCAGGCAAAAGCCACCAAATAACAGTACTTAGAGATGCTCCTGAAATGTATTTACTTAAAGGATCTGTCTAGAGGTTGTCATTTCTTTTCATTGTTATCTTACATTTTGATAAGGTGTATCACAAGTCCAATGTATTCTTGTTTCCTTGTGACATTGCGCTTTCATAGCCAGGAGAGCCTGATGAGATAGCTGGAGAAAGGTCGTCAAGAGGATGTAATAGAAAAATATCTTTCTGACTCTTCTTCGGAATTTATAGAACAGGTTTATTTAGTTGAAAAAAAAAAGATTTCAAATTGTATTACCATAAAAAAAAGTATCATATTTTCATGGTTAATGGTGGTACCGTAGTAATATGTTCAAGAACACAAGTAAATCCTACAGCATTCTCCAACTAGCAGCATTAGTAATGACCTGCAATTATTGGCATTTTTAAGATATGAAAGGACATCCTCGCACCACAAACAAAGCTTTCCATTTATCTCCTTTCACTCTTTTCTCCAAATGAAGTTATACAGTGATAGCTTCCAAATGGCTAACTATTGCAAAGACTATAAATGCTGCAATAACAAAGTTAATAGGATAATTCCAAGTTGTCATTCTGAAATACTGATTAAAGCAATTGTTAAATTGAAATGGTTGTGCCTGTTTATAGGGCATAAATTTGAAGACAATTCTACATAAACACATTAAGAACTGTACTTCAGTGGCATTATAGCCTTCCAAGGAAGTGAAAACTGATAACTAGTAACTGATATATAAATTTAGCATTACTCAGACTCATAGAAACGAATTAAAATGAAATAAAACTGTAAAACCTCATCTCCAGTAAGCCTCTGAAATTTTAGCATACGTATGGCTTTTAAAGACCTGGAATTATTGATAAACTTTGTGCAGAAACATGTTTTTACAGGACTATAGTCCTAACATTAGACACGATAAGCAAATAAGTGAGACAGGGGAGAATGAACCAATTTATCAAAGAATCCAAACTAGCATCAATGAAAAAGTCCTACTGGGACTTGCATTCGTGACTCTCAGAATGTATGGTATACCAGACATTCTGACTTTCAGTACTTAGAAACTGTGCTGCTAAAGTCAGTAAGAGACAGACAGATGTGACCGAATACAGGAGCTGCATCAGTTGCTGTGTAAGTTAAAAGCCCTTTTGTTTCTTAGCTTAAAGGAGGTTCAGGGACAGCGAGCTGCGCGTCCTGAAGTTCACTGTAACAACAATGTCATCTTTTTTTCTTTCTAGCACATGATGTTATCTTCCCCTCAAGTCACGCTGTCAGACAAATGGAAATTCAGTGATGGACAGATCATAATTCACAATCTGCTTTTTTAGGTACTGAATACTGATGCTGCTAGGATGCTTCTCCTCTCCTACCATAGGAGCCTGCAAGTGCAGAGAATAGTTCTCCCACCGCAGGCTGTGGCTGTCACAATCAAACTAGCATGGAGGCTGAAACGTTAGGACTTCTTTCTTTCTGAAAAATAAACACCAAGCCATGATAGCCTGAGTCACCAGTTGGTTACTGTTACGTTATCTGGGCTGTTCAGCAAACGGTGTGCTGCCTTTAAGTAGCGCTTACACAGTGTGTTATTTACCAGTGAGTAAAACTGCCTCTATTCACAGAGTCTGTATCACTCATAGCATTGCAATCTGATTATAACACCATATTTTAATTTTAAACTCGATCGGAATAGAATGGGAGAATGTTGCAGAAGGAGCATAAGCATGTCTGCCTGTGTTGGCAACAAACACGCTGTGCATAAGCTTCAAGAACAAAAGTGTCTTCCAGGATTACAGCAAGTCTTGTGAGCATTAAGCTGTCCTTTGCTGATGGGGGAAGGTTGCAAATAGAAAAAAGACTCAAATCTAATTAGTCAGGATAGATGACAGCTTTCCAAAACTGTTTATGCCCACAAACACCACATTTAAATATCATCCAAAAATATTGCAAGCAGTGATTTTATATTTTTTCCACAAATGATCAATAAATTGTAAGAATAATTCAGGCCAGTGCTAGACACGTGTCATTCTCTATAAAAATAATTTTCCCATTTCTAAACAGTATTTTATCTAAGTGGTATCCTTTATTTAATTTACTTTTAAATTCTACTTCTATTTTCAATGAAAATCCTATAAAAACTTCCATTAAATGCACTTATCAACCAAACCCCAAATTTCATTTTAAAAAGATATTGGGTTTGTTACTCAGCTGTTGGCCATAAAACTGCACTGGTTAGAGTCCATTTGGTTGGGTTCCATTCATTCTACACTTGCTGCTTCCCCTTTTACTTTCTTGCATTGTTTAGTTGTTGGTAGCCATCCTAAAGTTAATTACATCACCCAGAGCTGTGTTTCTGTTCAGTAGTGGTACAGGGTTGGGGTTTTTTTCATTGTTCCATCAGGCTTTAGACAATTTACTAGCTTGCTGGTTGATGATAATAAATAGCACTCATGGTTTCAGAGGGCTCATCAGACTCACTGACATATTGCAGTAGTTGTCACTTCTGGTAATCCTTGACTTTTATGTTACAAATATTCAGCAGTTGCTCCTCAGTGAACTCCTTGGTAACTACTTTATCTGCTCTTCTTTCCAAATACTGAGTGGGAATTTATTTTTACTGCTGTTCTGTATTCTTGTAAACTATCAGCATTCTATATGCTAATAGTGATAAAATTGTTAGAATTTCAAGCATCTGTACTGTATCCATGTCCTTGGTAAAGCAAATAGAACCTGACCATCTACTGGTTTCATGAGCACTTTTAACTTATTTATACTCGCAGATATTTTCCCATTTGTTATTTCTGTTAAGTTGTTAATGACTGCTCTCTGTCTTAACAGAGAGAGCTTTCAAACAAGAGTCATCTTCTGTGAAAATAGAATAGTGAGTTTTATGAGAGATGGGTGGCATTTAATAAAATGGATTTCAGCATTGGGAAACTGACCCTCTGATGTAGGAAGACATTTATTGGAGGCTGAGACTATGTTACACTTTTCACTTAACATAATAAACATCCAAGCAAGCCACAATTTTTAGTGCAGTAAACAATGAGACCTTCTAGAGTTTTACTATGCTTTGTAGCTTTACTTTGTTAGAAAATTCAAATATAGTTTCAATAGATAATAGAGGCTTAGAATTTGAGCTATCTGCAACAAAATATAAAATATATAACAACGTATGTAATACTAAAAGAAATTTAAAGAGCTTCCCATTTTGGTCTGTCTTCCAAACCGATGCTCTGTGACACATTTTTCATTAACATCTTCTCTAAAGTAGCAAATGGAACACTGATCCATGACAATATCACAGGTCCTGATCATCTGAAAGGTCAATCATTCTAAAATACTTTATGACTAGAGCTGTGTAATTTATGTTTTTTTCCTCCCAATATGAATTTTGGAACATTAGAGTTCCCCTGCTATATTGTTAATGTATTTTTTTTTGTAGGAATATTCCATGAAAGGGATTTTGAACCCTAGACAAATTATTTTATTACTTGGTGTGCATGTGTAACACACCTTTTGAAAAAGCAGACATATTTTCCATACATAAAAACTTGGACATTTTGAAAGGTTTGAAAAAAACTTCTCTGTATTCCTGCATTCAATAAGAGCAAGCTTTGAAACTGCAAACGGTGCCACAAGATGGAATTATCATCCTCTCCTTAGTATTTAAAAATGTCATCACTTGCCCCTTTTGGACAGTCCTTTTTTCAGACCATTATAGCATTTAATTTGTTATTTGCTGTTTAATATTTGTTGTGCTGTTGTATAGAAATACTAAGAGTCAGTAATCTTGGAAAGGTTCTGTTACACCAACATCATCCAACTGCAAATTATGTGTGTAGAGAAAGCTGGCTACCTTGGCTACCACTCTGGTTGAGAAAGAGGGCTGAGGACTTCATGAAGGTAGTTAATTTCTTCCCAAAGTGGCTGCCTAGTTCAGCCAGGTTGCCAAAATGAAGAGTTAAAAACCAGTCAAGGCAGTTGCATATCAATCAACATGGTGTTGATTTTTTTTTTGTTCGATGTAAAATTAGAAATCAAAATTAGTAAAGACTACTCCACCACATCATTTAATCCACAGAAATTGAACTGTAAATGTGTTATGTAGATCACATAATCTGGGTACATCTCCAGACTCATATTCTGAGACAAACATCATGTTTTCCATGTAATTTACACAGAGATTTTAACTTCTTTCACTGCAGTGCTTTTGATAAATATACTTTTATTTTCAAGGAATAAAAAGGATTGGTCAGAGAACAGGATAATTATAAAAAAAATGGGAAAATATCATTTAAGAGCTGGATCCAAAATGGTGGTTTAGACCATTCAGTCTTACACAAAACGAGTAAAGAAAATATGATAAACTAACCCCAGGTGAACTGTACTGAGAACAGCATGGGAAATAGATCCCTACAGATCAATAAGTAAAGTGAAAAATCAAAAATTATGAACTCTTTCACAGACTCCATGAAACTCCAGCCAGTACAGCCAGCCTTTTTGTGTTATTGTTCTTTATTTAGGCAAGGAGGAGCAGTATGCAATTTTTTTTTTCATATTATTAGCTTCGGTTTGTTAAAAGTAATCTCATTTGCCTGGGCATCTGCAGGTGACTTTCAGTGGCCATTACCAACTTCTCAAACTGGTGTAGTGTGCTTATGGGAGGAATGGTACTATGCTCTAAGAAGCTCCAGAAGTAGAATAGTCTTCCAGCTTTCATTGCTGTTTGCTGCTGTAACATCTACCACCCCAGTCAGAGACCAAACCACCACCATAGGCAATACCAGACAAGAACAAAAGGAAACAGCACTTACTGCAAAAAGGCAACAGACAAATGAAGAAATAAAAGGTAACTGCAAGTCAGTTTGAAGCCGAATATATTTGATATTGCCAACCTAAGAGTCCTCCAGTGTTTGATGCAGGCCAAAAGTTGTTTTGTGATGATCCACTACAGAAATGCAACTGTTGGAGTAGCAAGTTCTGTATAGTTAATAAGCCATTTCTGCCCATTCTTAGGCTGCAGTCTACTTCACCAGTATTGGTTTAAGTTTTGCATTTAAACTGTTAAATCTGAAAGCAGAACCATAAATGTTAAGATTATCCATTAATATCTCTAAGAACAGAAGGGAATCTGCAATAGGGATGACGAAAACTCCGTGGAGACAAATGAAAGGAAGCAAAATGAACAGTTTGCTAACTCATCCAGGTACATGAAATATATTACTATGTTTTTTTCTGAAAAATCACAAGAGAGTTACTACTTCATATAACATTTCCATATCTTCATTAAGATAAAAAAATCTTATTAAAGATACCTGAATCTTGGAAGTTATTAGAAAGTATAAGCTGCAACAACAGCATGCGTTTCAAAATGGACTGGGAGTGTGCAAGTGGTAGGGAAAAGAATACTTTCTAATTTATGATAAGGTGTCAGCAAATGGGGTCATGCAAACAACTACAGCTTATCCTAAAACATCTCTTAGTGAAAAGAAGTATCATATCGTGTCATAAATTCAACATAAAAATTCACAGCTTGTCTTTGTGTAAATATTCTTTCTGCATGTGGGAATTTGCAATGTCATCCAGGCACAGGAGCTGCAAAATCAAGACCTAAAATGAATTGATTCATTTCTTGGAGTAGCTAGAGCTGAATCAGAATATAAATATACGAACAACAACAACAGATTAGCTCCAGTCTTTACCCTTTTCTTCTTGGAAATAAAATAAAACTTAGCTGCAGGATTTCACCCTCCTTGTCAGCGTATTTGGCTGAAATTATCCCCAGGTCAGCTCTTTCTTACATAACACAGCATCGCATAGATGCTTCAGTAGCAAAGGCAGACTTTTAAATACACAACACAGAAATACTCAAGAGTGCCAGGAACAGCTTTGAGCAGCATCATTGTGAACAGCAGCAGCATGGAGCAGTAGGCAAAGCCTATTCCTTCAGACAGGTGTCCTAGTATAGCAACAACAAACCAAAAGAGGTTCAGTCCCCCTAGAGCAGAGATGGAAAGCTTAAGAGGAAGACAATCTGCCCTATGCATTTTGAATAAAACACTGAAGTGTTTAAAGTCTGTGTCACATGGGGGTAGCATGTAACTGTCAAACTGGACGCACTTACCTTATTCTGGGGCGAGGCAGCCACAAAGTTCCCATCTCAGGTCAACTTTTTACAACTTTTGGGAAGTTGTATTGAGAATTCTAACTTAGAGTTCTGTCCAGTTAAAAGTAATGTAAGAAATGCCATATTCTCTCCTTATCCCAAATGGAAAGAACATCACCAAAAAAAAAGAAAAGAATAAAGCACCCTGTTATTATTCATCTGATTTGAGTTTTCACTATTTATTTCTGACTCTGTGGTAGCTACGTAGACCAACACTCCAGGCTGGAAATCTAATTAATATGAAAGAAAAGAATATGTTCCAGAACTCCCAATGATTCTTAAGATACTAGATAACCATGAAATTTTCATACTTCTTTTTGACTGAACACATCCCTTTTTACTATGACAAAGAATTTCTCAAGCCATTTGTGTATTCAGGAAGCCTTTCCCCCAAAAGTTACTTATCTCCTCCTATAGCATTTGACAGTCATTTCTCAGAATCTGAAGTGATAATATTGTTCCCCAGAATTACAATTTTAAAGAAACATCTCTTGACTGATATTCAGTTTCAATAACTTCCCAACTTTTAGGCAATAGGATTTAAGGACTTCATTCCCTTTAGCAAATACTTTACTTGTGTTCAGTAGAGCCTCATGCAAGCACTGCAGATACACTTTGGGATTTTTCAAGGTCTGAAAAAATAAAATAAAAAAGCCCTCTTGTAAATGAGAAGCGAATTTGCAGTAAACTACCCCCAAACAAACAACGAACAAAAACCAAACAACAAATCAAAGATATGAAGCGTTTGCAGTATGGCTCAAAGTGGTAATTTTTTCAGTGTGGCTATTTCTAATTTATAATAGCAATAAAGAAGCTTCCTTTTTTTATCCATGTTTTTTTTCTTTTAACTTTCTGATTTTCCATGTTAAGAGTAAAACTAAATTTCTTGTTTAAAAATGCTGGAATCCAGTTTTGGGGTTCTTTTATGATGGATGTGTCTAAATTGTTGCAAGATTAACTTTTCCAAAAAATCTAGAGCCCATAAAAAAAGGTGAAACATTTAGAAGAGGAATCAGTGAAATCTCTGTATTTAATTTTACAAAATATTCCTTCCTTTAATATGATGGTTTTGCTAGAGCCCTTCTAAAATGTGTTACAATTAATACATTAAACTATTAGAACAAACCTTACACAATTCAGAGGGTAAACATGAGTAATTTCCACATCAGTAGGCGCTTTCAGAGACAATGGAAGACATATCCATGTATTTTCTGCAAATAGCTCTTGAGGTGGGCATACTCTGCTATTCTCTACCACCCCAAGTGGAAATAGGCATCATTTGGTAGACTTACTTTAAAGGTCATGCAAAAATTTGATGAAATGTGCCACAGGCTTCAGGGACTTCGATCAGTAAGATTTTTATTACCTACAGAAAGAGTCTGTGGTCGCTGGCTTAGAAAGGGACGTCTGTAAGTTATCAACTGAATTCCTGATGGTCTCAGGAACGGGCACAGGATTCTGCTGAGAGGTCAGACTGTCTTAGACATTACTCCTCAGCTTATCCCTTACTGTTCCTCTCAAGATGTGACCACAATTGCACATTAACTGTACTGGTTACAATGTGTTGTTCCAATTTTTTTCTCTAGTATCTTAGAAAATTTATTTTGAAGTCTTTTTCAGTGTTTTTCCACCTGTGTGATACTGCCCTTCTCACCCCCCTGGTGTTACAGTTCCCACATCGGAGATGATGTAACCCATTTCTGTGTCTGAAACTGTCGGTGATTATAAAATATGTTCAGTAGAGTTACACTGGATGTTTTGCAGTTGTGATACTGTCTTCGTAGATGTCAAGCAACATTATTTTTCATTGTAATCTGACACTGAAATTAAGTGTCCATAAATTTACATTATATTAATTTGTCATTGTAGTTTGAAATTGATATTCTAGCTCTTTGCAGTGAGATCATTCGAAAAATTCCACAAACAACCAAAGGCTTCCGTTGATTTATCACCCCTCTTTGACAGAGTTCACTTCCACACTCCAAAAACCTACTGTGCAACATTATCAATTGATTTGTAATGATTACTCAGAGCTGCTACTGCCTGGTAAATATTAAGCAATGCAACAAAAGAACTTAAGTCCTAAAGAGGAGTAGAAAACATTTTCTGCAGAAAGATTTCCTAATGGTTGCAGCTACACTGGTCGTTTTTAATAGTAAAGAAAGAAGCATACACTAAATCATGAAAGGAGAGTATCAAAGGAACAAAAGTCTGTGAGCAACCATGATTCTCCAAGGAAATTAATAGATATTTATAAGAACATTTTCCTTTGTGTAAGAAATGCTTCCCTTGCTAGATAAAAGTAAATAACTGAACATGTTCAAAGAATTTTTAAATTAAGCCATGAGATAAAAAGCATCTTAACAGTTCAAAGATTCCTAATGAGTAATACATACTCCTAGAACAATAACAGCTCCAAAGTTACTAAAAGCTATTATCAACAAATATGGCAAATCTATTGCTGACAAAGTGCAGATACTATATAAAAATCATGCTAATGTAGGAGTTTCGTCTGCATAAAATTGAATAGGAAGCCAAAACGCAGCATTATTCTAACTACTAAGAAGAAAAATTAGCTCTATCCCAGCTGAAACCAGGACAAGGATTTAATTCATGCAGTGTTATTTCAATCTCTGCAAACGCTACTGCACTGAAACTAATAAATAAGTAGCTAGGAAAGACAACATGATCATTCCAAGTTAACCATGAATAGACCTTCTTGGTTGGGCTGCTCTCTCACCCCTTTACATACTTTCCTATGTGGGGGGTCCTCCAAGTCCAGCAGGCTTGAAAGGTCAACTCACATTCTAGAAAAGGACCTGATATTCCTGATCTTCCTGCAGCCAAAGCCTTCTGCTAAAGTTTGGTGAAAAGTCCGTGTAAGCCTTGAGAATCTCCTAATCTGAAAGGTATTCTGGGGAGATAAAGAGCCCCGCTGAGACAGGGACATTTCATTCCCCACTCTCTCATGCTCATGCCATAAAGTCTGTTCCCAGTTCCAGTTTAGTCAGAGAGAGTAATGGTAATACATTGATTTCCTGTGCAAAGCATCATTACAAAAAATCTCAATATTTACCTCCTTTGCAAAATAAGTTAGTCGGAACTCAGGGAATAACAGATGTTTTGCTTTAATTGCTGAACCAAAAACCAAGGGAAGAGGAGGTGAGTGACCCCCAAACAGCAAAACGAGCACGACCAATTAAATCGTGTCAAACTGAAATGTGCAATTTCATTGTAAATGCAGGCATTCTGTGTCGTCTTTATTTTAGGTTGCAAACAATTGCTGAGTTATATTGCTTTATTTTGTTATAATATATTGGTTTATTTTTTATAAGAAGATATTTCTTGGCTAAGACTTAGCTGAATTCTACCTAGGGTTGTGAGCAGTTTGAGTCTTCTGAATCTGCGTATTTCTGGTGAATTTAGTCTCATTAAAAACATCTGCCACCTATTATTAGTCCTATCTCCTAGCTAGAGAAACCTGAGATAGCCAGAGAAGTAGCTTGCTCTGAATGAGTCAACATTTCCCAGCAGTCCTGGGAAGACAAGAAAGTCTCCCGGGGTTTTGTTAAGAGCCCTGCCAGTGCCCTGCCTGCACATTGCCTTTCTGCTAGGGCAGATGAGAGCAGTGTGGCTTACCGACACTAAGCAGCTAAATAAATTACATCCATTCAGATATTGTGAGGTAATCTCCCTATGGCCTCTGACAGAAATCTTGAAAACATCCCCAAGTTAAAATGTGAGGTTAGCGTTGGTTCCTGTCTTTGATTTGCATATTACTACCTCTTAGGTGTCATATTTAAAAGAAAGAAAATTAACTAGAGGATAGTTTTGGAGGAAATAAATCTTGTTTTGCTTCCAGTCCTCTGCAAGGGCCTTATTTCCTTGGTTTTCTTTCATTTGATTACTTTGTTTGCTTTTGATTTGTATAGAATATTCAAAGGCTCTTATCTCAAGCTCTAGGCATCCTTGCCTTTTAGTTAACAAGCAGTCATGTAGTAATTATAAAAACAACAATTGAATTTTAACTCCCACTACAAAAGACAACCAAATAAGAAAGTTAATCTAACTTTTCTCATCCTATGCTGATGATTTCTTCTAACATACTTCCCAAAAATCCAGAAAAGAAAAGGTTAATGCATGACAGATTTCTCTTCTGGAAAGCTAAGAGGTAAGGAGTAGGTTCAGAACAAATCAGGGGACTTCACATAGACTGCTAATTATTATAAATAAAGAGAGTTCTGCTCAGAGATTTCTTAGAATCACCCTATCTGTTTTGAAAGACAGTCGGGATCCTATAGTAAAAGTTACTCTGCATTGGTCCAGAAATGCGATGGAACAACCTAAAGAAACATGTTCTCACATCTTCCAGGCCTTACAACAAAAAGAAACAGCTAAGAGGAATAAGCTGTTAGAAGGGTATATGTTTGTCTGGAAAAGGAGGCAAGAAAAGACCTAGACACTTCAGCAGTGAAACAGTCCAGTGGATACACCCAGTTTTTTATGAAGGAAGGAGGAAGTAATGATAAATTTACAGCTAATAATACCAGAGTAAATTCAGCTACTCCTGGATTTCTTGGAATGTTATCAGGTAGCTCCTGTGACAAAACCAGCAACTACCAAACCTCTCCATGTAAGTAATTTTATAAGATCCAGGTTGAAGTACTCTTTAAACTTCCCTGGTACTTGTTAGCACTCCAGTCAACCCAGTTTTAATTCAAATGTAAGTTTTTGAGACAATTCTTGTCAAAAATCCCTGGCATCATTTGGTATCTTGTAGTACGAGAGGGACTGGGTGATGCTGTAACGATACTGAGTAGATTCAGAACAAACACCAGGATGTGGTTCTTACTGCAAAACATAGCTGAGCTATGGAACATTTTGATAAAGGATGTTAAAAGCTTGCACAACCTCAAGGCAAGGCCTG